>JAMKCH010034541.1:0-34288 GCA_023653785.1 Ophioderma brevispina | reverse complement strand
AGTTGTTGAGGATGACTTGGTGATGTAACCAATGACTTTTGAGTCACAAGTGCGAGGATGTAAAGGAAAATGCACATGGGTAAATCAAGAGCACTAATAATAATATAGGCAGGAGTGTGGAACAATACTCAAGTCACCCAACAGACACGTTATAATATTTATAGCAACAAGAGCATTAATTGGATAACTTTTGATATAAGGACGTAAACGACAGAATTTATAGACATGAAGGATACCGACTTAAAACCTAGCACAAATATGAACAAGACAAATTGGTAGGATAGTTAATGATCATATACTGAGATTAGTTTGAATAAATAAAAATAAACATATTTATGTGCAGTAAGCGTGAGGGGACTGCAACAATTTCATTCTGAAAACATTATACAGGGATGAAGCACCACACAATAAGCAAAGTGGATTCAATAATAATATAAAAGAAATGAAGTGGTTTTAAGCGGGGATGCCAAACATATGCTACAGACCGTCATAGAAAAGCATAGCGCCTGGGGAATCCTGTCCTGACTCAGGTGTGAAAAAAAAAAAACTCAGAAAAAAAACGCAAGGCAAGATGGGGAAAGCCCAGACGGGACCAGACGGCAAGCCATTCAGACGGTCTACAGTACATGCGTTAATTAACCTAAACTTACAGCGCAGAAATGGACATCACTGAATAAAACTGGATATGAAACCCGGCATAAAAAAAATATCAGAAAAAAAGGTCTGTTTTGATGTTTCGACTGTTTAATTGTAAATGTAATAATCATTAAAGAAGATTGTATAGTTGTATATTTATTTTGTAATGTTATTTAGCAAAGAAACTCATTGAAATTATTTGAGGCCTATATAAAATATTTTTACATTACATTTTCTCCCCGTTTCTCTATACTTTGTAAAATTTATGGAATTCGATATTTCGATGTTTGTAAATTTTATAATTAATTAAAGAAGATTGTATAATTTATAGCCAAAAAACACTCATTGATTATATGTATTTTAGGCCTATATAAATATGTGGTTAAATATTTTCTCCCCGTTTCTATATACTTATTAAATTTATGTATTCGATATTTTTGATGTTTAATTGTAAATTTAAATTCCTGTCATTTATTTGAAAATGATTTATTGGATTTTTATTTTTGTAATATTATTTAGCAAGAAAGTCCACTGAATTATATATGTATTTATAGGCCTCTATAGTTATACATGTTCTCTTCGTTTCTGTACCATTTAAAATGTGTTACTGTTAATATCCCCATAAATTGAAATTTTTAAGACTGCTTCTTTACACCTTGTAGGTGTAGTTCAAGACAAACCCTAAAGTACAGATTTAAGATACTCCTTGTTGGACTTTAAACATAAGTAATAAGTTTCTAAAATTCAAGACACTGCGTAAAATTTGCAATATGTTTAATGCAAGGCCATGTTATAATGAGGCAATATCAATCAAGTTTTTTTTTTTTTTACTAGAAAAATGAGTTGACCGATCGAGTCCAAATGCCCTTAACACAGAATTGATGGTTTGGACCTTCCCCAGGTTCAATTTTGAGCACTTTAATTTTGCGACTTTCGGCGTTTTGGCGATTTTGCGCATCCCACCCGCGAATTGGCTGAGAATTTTTGCCAACCTGTGTGGACCATATCTCCTTGTACAACACACACACCATGGAGTTAATAAATAACTCATGCACACACTCCCAATTAATACCCATCTTGCCCTACAGACAACACAAAAATAACAGGGATAAACATTTATATTTTAAACAATTGTGTAAGCAATTGCTGTCTGGACTGAAAACATTGCAATTGAAATGAAGATTGAATTTTGCCAGCACTGTTTCTTTCTTTGTTGTCAAGTTGTCATTTTGAAATTTCGGCTTATCCTCAATTTAAGAGCCAGTGCATACATAACCAGTGGGAACACCAAAAAATCGGGAGGGGAGCAAAAAAAATGGGAATGGGAAAGGGCAGACAGCAGAAGGAAAGATACAAGAGAAAGAAAAAGAGGAAACGGAGAAGAAGGGGAAACGTGAAAAACAATCAAGAGGAAGAAGATGATGAGAACTGAAGGGTTTGCCATGACTGGCTGGCTGCCTGGTCCCCCCTCAGAATTTGAACGTCTGGAAAAAAAAAAAAGGGCTACCCATTGGTCGCCGGAAAAAAAAAACGGGAACACTTTCTTCAGTCTTGCCCCCCCCCCAGGTCGGTTACGTCCCTGACTTTGACCGGCAGATGAATTTTTGAAGAGTGCTAATTTAAAAATTTAGGGATTTTTTTTTTAACAGTTGTGTTGGTATTGTCATTTTTAACTATACTGCAAAATGACAATGCTCAAAAATTTGTCATAAAAGAAGCGATTTTGTAATTAGATCAGGATCCCTGATTATAATTAAAAGATAAACAAAAACATTAAAATTGCAAAATTTATGTCCATCCATGAAGAAATAAGCACCTCACGAAAATGGACCTCCAACTTGAACTGCCTGAAGGAGAGGAACAAACTAGTGGAGGATGAGCGTAGACACGTACATCGCACGATTTCCCCAGCTATTTTATATTGAAAGGACGTTTCCAGCTACCACTGAATTCTTATCGGGGATCTTCGACATTAACTCGTATTTTTACAAAAATTCCATCTTGTGCGACACAATGAATTTTGAGCTTCTGCCACTCACAGGTATTGCCAATTACAATCAAGTACACAAAGCTCAAAATATTGGAAAGTGAGGGTGCTCTTCCAAAAAAAATGTGATGTTATTGCTTTAAAGGTGAAACGACGAGATTTTGAGGCACCCTTATATTGTGCAACTAGAATTTCATGTAGGAAGACACTCAATAGATTTTTTACCTTGCATTTGATTACACACAATGTCTTAAAAGAGAGATAAAAGGGATTTGATTTGCTTATATTGTGAGTGATCTGGGAAAACCCGCCACATGTCGCACAGGACAGTTTTGAAAAAATAAAGAAAATACCTTAAAATCTGTTATGTTGTACTTTATTGTATAAGGCATAACTTTTGATATCAGTTTCAGTTTCAGTTTATTTTCCATTTACACATAAAAGAAGACATGGATTACAACAATGGAGGGCTGCCAAAAATGAGCCTAAGCTCGAACAAGTTTGGCCACCCAAAATGTGTATCATAGAAGAAAGAAGTAAAAAGTTATGGAAACTTTATATTTCAAACTTTGCAATGATAGGCTAAACTCAAAATATAAATTTTGCACCATGTGGCGGGTTTTCCCAGATCGCATCACATATTTCAATATAAAACAGGCCAAATTTCGTATTAGATATTTCACAATTTTTGTACCAAAGATATAAAGTCCTTTCAGACTGGGATATTTTTGATGGAATGCTTTTACATCAGGGCAAAAATCATACGTTTGTTCTTTTTCTAGGGACACCTGAATATGTGAAATCTCTCTTCTGTAGCTATTAACAAATTGAGCAAATGACCTGTGATGACTTAGAAAACTTCCAGAGAGAGGGACAACAATTTTTTTGACCACTTAAAAAAATCTCACTTTAGCAACTAAGAGGTGAAAATATGATATCATAAAAGAGTCATATGTTTTTTTAAAATAAATTAAAAACACTAAACTCCAAAGTCATTGCTCTGTCAAAATCTGCACATTGGATAATTGTTAACCCAGGATGACCTAGAACCTTACTAGGGCTGTAGCCATTTAACTAAAGGAGGGAACCTAGACAAACTATACTTTTTTTAAAATTACTAATGAAAAAAATACATTGGTGTATATTTAAACACTATTTGTACTAATTTTAACCTTTATTTTACTATCTTCCCCACATTTCCCAGAGATTGGACCCAAAAATTCTGATTCAGAATTCTTTAAACTACAGAAAAACATGTTCATACAGTCTAACCGATCTTTGAGAATGGGATCCTTATTTATAGTCCACCCAATCTATGAAAAATACTAGGTACACCTGGACAAAATTGCTACAGAAGGTTTTTCTTGCTGTAACTAGCAGTAAAAGATCTTCCAAACAACATATCAAAAAGGTAGAAAAAGGGAAGCCTGGCAAGACATGCTAATTTGCATTTATCTTACGTGGACATATACGCCCATATTTCGACAAAGGTATATAGCTCATAAATGCAAGTTTAGGGATATTATCCATTTTTCTGTTAGTATTTGAACATATTTTGCATAGCTATTTGTCGGACTGCAATCGCGGTGGGGAGATCTTTATTCAGCAAATTATTATCAGAGAGTATTTATTCAAACACATTGGGTCAACTGGTCCCGGGGGGGGGCACTCCCTATGCGAAGTGATGGGTATATATGCCTCGGCCAGGTGAAATACAGGGTCCTTTCCCGGGTCCTTTCATATAAAATGTGCCCAAAAATATGGGGTCATTCGGTACAAAATCTTAATAAAAATGGGGTCATCCAGTATAAAACTTTACGAATGAGGCCAATGATGTTAAAACCTGAAGTTAAAATAGGAAGTGCCTCTTTTCCAGAGTTCAAATTGCCATGAAATTATAATATTGCTACCATGAAATTATAAAAATTTTAAAATGTGCACGTAGGCTGCGAAAATTTTGAATTTGGGTGTTCAAATTCTTATAAAAAAAGTGGATAATTTCATGCAAACTTGTGATAAAAGTGGATAGCAGGAAAGAAGAAAATGGGGCTCATTGCGTATGTGAACATTTTAAAAAGGGGGTCATTTGGTAATAGCCTGGGTAATAGGTAATACAGCAGCATAAAAAGACGGTCAAGCATTCCAGACGTCACCAAAGTCAGCATCTCACAGACCTTGACTGCGAGCTCTAACAGCCCAGGTCAAAATTCCAGTTGATCGCAATTAAACTGGTTTCAACTGGAACAAAGTTTGAAATCCAGTTGATCCCAGTTGAATATCCAGTTGAATCAGTTGATTCCGTACGAAAATGGAACAATTTTCAACTAGGTTTTTACTGACCAGTTGAACTTAGTTAAGACCAGTTATACACAGTTAAAAACAGTTGAAACCAGTTAGTTCTGTCACGGAAAATGGAACAACTTTCAACTGGGATCAACTGGAATTTTGACCTGGGAGGGGATGTGATATGTGCTGCACAAGATCTACTACAAAGCTTCATTTGAGAATGCTGCAGATAAAGCCTACATCTAAATGCCAAAGAGATGGAATGGAATACATGACCGTCAATGAGGAAGAGAATCATCAACCTATCTGCACTACACACGTACCCAACTCAAAAAGGTTAGATCTCAAGTACCTCGAGTCCTATGTTGGACAGCAAGAAAGACTAAAGAGTTAAAGGGCTGTGGCTTGATTGTTAATAGCATCATCCCCATACTCCAAGATTTTACCGGAAGTGTCAACATTTTGGTATTTGAAGAAAGCTACTAGTTTTCTTATTTACCCTGTAAAGCTGGGGGCTAAATGATATTTGTTTTGGAGCGAAAATGTACCCATTTTGGTCGACCGATATTAATTTTACACATATAGGGCTAAGAAAATCACGTTTTTAGCTCTCACATGATAACGGGTTGAAATATCAGCGCAAAACTCTATGATGGGGGTTTAGGGGTGCAGACCATTCTATCAAGATGAAAACTTTATTTACATAAATGGGGTCGTCCCCTTTTAATATATTATATAATAACCAAAATATAGCCAAAAATCGCACATAGGTTTTATGCAAATTAGCATGTCTTGCCATGCTTCCTTTTTTCTACCTTTTTTTTTCGGGAGGGTTTGTACAACAAGTTACAGCAAGAAAACCTTCTGTAGCAGTTTTGTCTAGGTCATACCGTAGATTGAGTAGACTATTATGACACTACTATCAAATACATTCAACATTGCCAACAAAGAAACCAATACATTCTTTTCAGATAATCAGAATTGTATTTAGACAATATTCTTCAAGTTGACTCATAGAAATGTGAATGAGCTAATTTGATCACGTTACTGTATACCTTCTACTCAGGCATGGTATTTATAATGCTATTGGGGCATTTCTATCAAGATAAGGATAAGGTCCGAGCCCAATGCATTTGTCAAGATAATCACATGCGACCATATGGGTGTGTGCAGGCAGCCTGAGAGCTGAAGGCTTGCCCGTATGGGTCAATTGCGCTTGACCCATACGGTCAAGTGCGATTATCCTGACGAATGTAATGCGGTGGGACTCTTATCCGTCATACACTTTGAGAAAAACAATATCAATATCACTACATTAACAATAATAATTAACTTAAAAAAGCTTCTTTCTTCACATTAATATAGAATCAGAATTGGTTTCCATATGGATTATACTCCTCTAAAATTACATCCACGCTTCTTGGTTAGAAGATATGTAGAGGAACAGGATTGAACTGAAGGCCTATAGATGTAACATCACGTCTCTTCTCCATTAGCTCAGTTGGTAGAGCATTGGACTAGTAAACTGAACGTTCCAGGTTCAAATCCAGGATGGTCAGTGAATTTTTCAGACTCAATTTATGTTGTGATGAGGTAGAAGTACAAGAATTCTTCATGTTAACTTTAAAAAGTTTGGGGAAATTACAAAAATAAAATATAAACACTTCAATGTTCTAAAGTCATGCTCTTTTGAATAGTGCCTATTATTGGCACCTTAACATAATTCATTGTTGATAAGTTTGTTTTGAAAATGCTTGAAAAGTGCAAAAAAGATGACTCTTAGACTCATAGAGTGTCTTATCTTTCTCGCATGGCCCTGGCAGTTTCAAAACAAACCCATTAATTGGTGATGAAACAACATCACGAAATGGAAAAAGACTTTTCACACTTTCCTTTTTGAAACAAACCCATTAGTGATGATTTGCATATAAGTGGCATAATTAATTTACTTCTAACTACCCATTTTAAAGTCATCTGTATTAGATGTTAGAGCCTAATGCAGACATGTATGTGCTTTTTTTTTTTTTTTTTTTTAGCTAAACGGTCAGTGATGGAGGAGATAATATTCTCCAAAGGTGGAAACTTTTTATCTGGTGGTCTATAACAACTAGCCAGGAGTAAAGGTTTAGAATTACTGAACTGAATACTGGCCCAGATAATTTCACTATCACCATCGAGCTCGGGTTCATCAGATGAAATCAATGAATCTTTTGTAGCAACAAACACCCCTTGGTCTTGGTCTTTTATTTAACACCTCGCCTGTAAAAAAGTGTGCAAAAACGGCTGAGATAGAACACCCGAAAGATGCAAAACCCCCAAACCAAAAGTTGCACTTACTGCGACACTAACATGATAACATGAGATCTTGATTTGACATTCCAGAATTTTTTAAATTTATTCCATCAGTGGGCATTGCAGGTCCTGATGCCAATAATGTATATTAACAACTTAATCCTTAAGGTCAGTGACCTGATCAAGGTCCAATTTTTCATGATGCTTTCTCCCTCACATGGAATATTACCAAACCATCTAATTACAAATTTTGATATATAATTGGATTGATTATGCCCAAATTAATTGGTCGAGCTATGAGTTGCAAAAATATTGGGCAAGATGCAGTCGAGCCCAATATTTTAAAACTCATAGCGAGACCAATACGCGAATTTTGGGTTTGGCACGCGCAATGCATTGTGGGTCCAAGCTTTGCCGAAATAGGCAAAGATCCACTTCCGGTTTTACGTGTCGGCGATCAGCTGTGTGGCGCGGAATGCACAGCTGATTCACGCAGAAGTAAACAAACAAATTACACAATTTTGTGCTAACAAAAACACAACTTAGCTTTAATAATTACTTCTCACTTAAAGATCAGTTTATTTACAGATAAATTCAGCACTAAGTCTGGAAAAAAAGTGTCAAAATGCAACAATCGGCAGAGCTCTTGTAGTTCTGGAGCAGCCACTGCATATGCACTGATGTAAACTAACCGGAATCACAGAATGTGAAATGGCATGAAAAATCTAAGACAAAAAGTAGTAATTTCACCTTGTTAAATGGTATAGGCCAACAGAATAAGATATTTAGTACACCAAATGGCAGCGCTTTACAGTTTATACCATGTTCTGGTTCTAGGGTTAATCATTGCCAGCTATTCAGGACAGTAACGTAGTTTGGACGATTTCAATAAAGCAATGGCGGTACGCGGTACCTCCAGTGATGTCACCATTTGTGCACACGTGCAACGTTTCATCAAAATATCTCTCGTCAAACCATGCATGGGATGAAATGATATCAGATGTACGTACTGATGCACTAAATATTCTTTTTGAGGTTATGTATACCTTTTTGCGGTTGGAAAAAAATTGTCAAGTTTCCTGCAAGCCAAAATTATTATTTCCCTCCCATTTGACCAAATTTCCTCCAGCAAGTCATATTTCCCTTTTCTACGGTTTCCACTATTTTTTTTTTCTGTCAAAATAATCCTGGCAACGAGCTTTACAAATTCAGGTTGGTTGACATCAGTGTACATGCTCCCTCTTGTTGCTATCTATTTGAGTTCAATGTCCTTTTCGTATGCGATTTTAAGGGTTCACGGCCCCTATCTCAAGAATCGTAGTATTTTTTTCATGCATGCTGGGTGGATAGAGTATGTCAACAAAATTGCTACTAAACTGTAATGATATTGGAACGAGGCCAGGGCAGGGCTGAATATGATCCCTACGTCAAAACATTGTTGGGATTATGGACCTACCACGACACAACTATTGCATCTTACAATTATGACACCTCCCTAAAATATTAATATAATGAGACTTAATTAATTTACATTGTCATGATGTTTGATCATTCGTGTTTACGTTTCACTGATGTTTGAGCATACGTTTTTCAAATTCATTTATTTAATAGTTGTTGCAATTTTGCACTAAATTGTTTCAATTATAATTAAAAAGTCAAACTAATAGCTAGTTGTCTTAAAAAATAAGTTGTTTATTTAAGTTTACGCTTACGTGGATGACAATTACGTACCTGTACTACTCATAATAATGTGATAGTCAGGTGGGGAAACGGACGCATATGACCACAGTGCAATGTGCCGAATGAGCAGCCCAGTACACCATTCGTATGACATTCTCGCCGTAAATCACTATTTTCATGCGATAAAAATCACTGGATTGTTGGGAATACATTCAAAATCTTGAATAAATACTGGAAATTTATGAAAAAATACTGTAAGACATACTCCTTTATGTATTGAAAATGCGACTTGATGCATTATTTTCGTGTACAAACTGAACAACACGTAGCATAGGAAGCTAGATAAACAACCGGAAGTTTGGCTCTTTGCCTATTCGCACATCTGAATGCCCACAATTTGTTTGCAGTGCGCGTGCCAACCCAAAATTCGCGTATTAATATTGGGCGTAAATCTTCAAATTTTACATATCATGTTTTGGATCGATATTTTCACAAACTTGGGACTCCTCCAAAACATGATAATGATATAAAATTGGATGGATTCAGCCCAAATTTATTTGGTCGTCGGAGCTATGAGTTGCAAAAAAGATTGACGAGACGTGGCGAGTCCAATATTTTAAAAGTCATAGCGAGACAATAAATATTGGGCGGTTAAATCATCCAATTTTTCATTATGATGGTCGGAGCAATATTATCACGTATTGGACAGCTCAAAGCATGATAAGAAACTGTTACCTGACCACCTTCCAAGACACTATGAATGTATGCAACTGTATGGCTTTATTTCTACAGGTTATTGCCTTGATATTGGTCACTGAAAGATTATCAGGAACTAGATCACTTTATGAACACTCTGCATTTTGACAAACTAATTGTTTGCATTCCCTGGTCCCATTTAATTCTCATAGCAAACTAGTTCTAACAATTTATAGAGTGCAATCATTACTCTACTATTGATTGTGACTAGTATTCTATCTGCTCTCTCTGTCCGACAACATTGCAACCATGAGTTGGTAGAGTCGAAGATCTGTGGGTGGCTCATCACACCCCAGCAAATCGGATTAGGACATAGAAAAAAGATAAGATCGTGGGTGGCTTCACCAGCAAATTAGGATCTAGGAAGAAGAGAAAAAATATAAGATCGTGGTTCGGCTTCACATCAAATATTATCTAGGAACAGAGAAAAAAGATAGATCTTTGGGTGGCTTCACCAGCAAATAGGATCTAGGAACTGAGAAAAAAGATTACATACAATAAAGATCTGTGGTTGTCTGGTCACCAGCAATAGGATCAAGGAACAGAGAAAAAAGATTTAAAATACTAAAGATCTGTGGGCGCTTCACCAGCACATAGGATCTAGGACAAGAAAAAAGATTAGCATACATTAAGAATAACACCACCACCACCTTGTACTAGTGAAGGATATATTCCCCTCTCACAAAACACTTAGCTGCAATTCTAAAAGTAATTATCTCCCTTGTTTACAAACAACCAAATCTAAAGAGGAAGAAATAGTTTCAATCCTCATTCTGGCACAAAGAATAATTTTAATTTGAAATTAAGGACAGTTTCAAAAGCAATTTTTTAAGTTGCTTCCACTTAAGCGACATAATGGCATAAAAAATATTCGACATAATGAAAAGGACCCTTACTGAAATCACTATCCACAAGACTTGGAAACAATTTGTATGTTTACAATCTGTAAAAACAGTAAACACAGGAAGAGTTCCAAGGGGAAGGTGGCAGTTCGTGGCAATTTTTCCTGGAACAGAAAACCAAGGTGTTGAAAATCCCCTGACAGAATTTACATGTGTAATCTAGCATGTTTTGTGACACAATTCAAAAGCATTCAGACCAGGATTCAGCATTGTTATTTTTAGGCATGTAGTAAGATCTTGATCTGGCAAGTGAAAGATTAATTAGCCGGGATTACAACATATACAATAGCAATGGTCTGTGAGCCATGATGACAGAGGGCTAATTCAATTTGGTTAAATGCTGGCCGTAATGTCAGCATCCTTTTTTTCCATAAATTGCCACGCCTGCCACCTCCCCCTCTGGATTTTTTTTTTTTTTTTTTTTTTTTAAAATCCAAATTGTTTTCAAAACTTGTGAATGATATCAGTAAGGGTCCTCTTTCATTATGTCTGAATATTTTTTTAATGCCATATGTAGCTTTAAGAAGTCTAGCAAGCTAGACAATTTGGTTTTTCAAAAATGTTCCCTGAAGGCCCATTCCCCGTATATGAGACAGCGTTCAAGCTTTGACTTACGTTTGGTGGACAGAATGGTGGAAACTTAAGGGAAAAGATATCCTACTTAAAATAAATAAAGGGATTACGGGAAGGAGCAAACCCGTTGTTCTCGGGTTCCCTTCTTTGTGTCGCCCCTGTCTCTCTGCCCTCCCCCCTTCCATCCTTCTTCCCTTGCCCCTTTTTCTCCCTCCCTGTTCCCGGCCTCTTTCTGCCCGCAGTCCTCAAATTTGAGCGCATAAATCGGCCGCAAAAAAATAAGTCCTTCAACACTGGGACTCTCATGCTAACAAATATAAACTTGCTCTAGAGGAGTCTTGGCTATAGCAAGTTTCATTGTTTGTTTATCCTTAAACCTCACAGTTTTTGAAGGACTTATTTTTTTTGCGCAGGCCTTTATTTTTTCCACGCCCTCGCGACACATTTGGGGTAGGGTACATAATTACTACGTTATTTTTTTCAGTCACATTACCACTTTCAATCTTAGTTCAAGTTTATTTCACTATTTATCTATTTAAATACTGTACAAAAGACACAAGAATCATCACCATAACTCATACCATTGAGGAGTTTATGGCCTTTTCAATCACAAAATTGGGGCGAAAATTGCATTTTTGAAAAAAGAAAAGTTTTTGTTTTTTTTTTTTTGTTTTTTTTTTTAATTTTTTTTTCACCAAATCCATTGTCACCCTGCCTTAACCGGCCCTGCACGCCTACTTTCTCCCTCTACCCACATTCTACCCTGTGTACAAAAATAAAGACATAGATTTATATCATCCCTTTAATTAGATTGAATATTAATTGTACCCGCTGTCCACATGATTAGCATAAGAATTAGTCCCTACTAGGTCGTTTTTTCATGTCCATGAAACACAGGAAAATTATCAAGTCAAATTGTTGTCACCCGAAAATGGCCATTTTGGGGCTAAAATTGGCCAAAAAACCTGAATTTTTTTTTTTTTTTTCTCGAAATCAAGTGAAAATAAGGGGTTTTTAAGGCCAAAATCTGAAAATATATGACTTTTAAAACCCTTAGACAAAATTTACGTAATTAAGAATTTTGACTCTTTTCACCCCTAAATTATTTTTTTCCACAAACAGCCGTGTCCGCTAAACGAAGTCAAAGCTTGAACTCTGTCTTTATGGTTTTTGTTGGGATTTACAGCTTTCCCTTAAAAAATCATTTGTCCATACATTGAGGGGAAACATTATTTGGCCCTAAAATGATAATCATGAAGTCTATTTTCCCTGTCTAGATCTATTTTGGCTGTTGGAAGGATGCAGGCAATGGTATGACTTTACATGTTTTTCTACAATTACTCAACAACTGCCTCTTTATTAAACTTATCTCACATCACCGTGTAATTACCGCCTCTTATAAGTATAGTAAAAGCAATTTGGAAACAAATTATTTCTTGAATCATCACATGACATCAATTATAAGTGCCTACAAATCATCTATATCCTTTTGGAATAAGTGGTATAACAACCACGACTTGCCTCTCTTTCTCATTACTTCTAAAGAGATGTAAAGTACATCCATCAAAAGTTTAATTTTCAATGTTTGTGTTCCCAGAAATGCATACAAAGTGGTTTATAGAGGCCCAAGAATAGAAAAATAAAATAAAATAAATGCCAGTATTTATATAGCGCTTTATACAATTAAGTCTCAAAGCGCTTTACATTTATTCCGCTGTCACTAGGATAAATCACATTTTCACATATTGAAAATTCGGCAGCCAATTATAACGGCGCACAGTATGACTACCCCTAACAGCTCCCCATTTACACCTGGGTGAAGTGAGACAAGCGAGATAAAGTGTCTTGCCCAGGGACACAACACGTTGGCCACGGCGGGGCTCGAACTCACAACCTAACGCTCACGAGTCCTGCGCTTATCCACTGGACCACACATGCACTCAAGAAGGTTGGTACCAAACTCTTAATATATGATTAGCTCTTATTTTACAATCACACAATGTTGGTCTAATGAGTCAGGCTATTGATAATGAGTCAGGCTATTGATAATGAGGTGGTGCACAATTAAAAACAACAAACTCTTCACCTCTTTAGCCTATAACATGTCTCAGTATTTAAAATTAAATGCTACTTGTGTCATGCATCACAAAACCAATCAAATTGACCAGTTCCTGCTGCCAAAATCACAACTTCTGATTAAAAGTTCAAAATATGAAAAATTAAGAATCAATATGCTTGACATTAGCTCATTATGTGTCATCAAGAGCAGTACATTAGCTAGCCCTACCACACCACTCCAAATTTTCATAAGAAACTACTAAATACCCTAAAATACCACAGTTATTACATTCCATAAGGCGACGAAAAAAGAAAACCCTGTTTTACGGCGAGCGGACTTTTCGAGTAGGGTTGGTCGGTCGGGCGAATTTTTTTCTTTTTTTTTTCTTTTCTGGAGCTCAAAATTGGCCTAAAATAGCCCTAAAATCTGAAAAATTAAGAGAAAATTTTACAAACAATTTTGTTAAAAAAAAAAAATGCCAAAATGATAAATTTGGGCTAAAAACTGGCGATTTCACCTGATTTTTGGATAAAACTAAAAAAATAAAAAAATCTGCCCCCCCCCCCCCCCAAAACTGAAAAATCAGGGTCGTCGGGCCCGTAAAAACCGGGTTTTTTTTTTTCGTCCTCCTAATCACCAAATAAACAAACTACCATGACCAACAAAAGAATTCCATAATCTAATACTTCACATAATGATTATAGCAATAATATGTGGTAAGTGTGGTACAGACACCACATACCACATGATTTAGTGCGCTGCATTTGGGGACTTTCTACATTTTTTAGGTGTTAGGACTAATTCAGAGGGTGTTTTTGAACCAATCCCACAATGCACTCGCCACATGCCTATAATGAAAATAAACACATGTCTGTACTTAGGGAATATAAACTAATCAGTAGTGAACTTGCGTCATCCCCCTGCATGGCAAGATGGCAGTCTGGAAATGACCTCAGATGACCTTTGCCCATGGTCCATGACCTTTGCATCATCCACACATGAAGGACCCTATTGCACCTTAACCCCATTGAAAGTCTGATGTAAATCGGACGTGGAAAAACGAAAACCTAACATCACTGAGAACACTCACAATTTCCATTTTTTGAAAAATGGAAAACCCTTAAACTTTTCCATAAAAATTTGGCTCAAGGAGAACATTAAACATTTACATTGCTGAAATAAAAAATAAGTCACTCCAGTAGTCCAGTACATTAAGGGGCAAAACAATTTGAAATAGTGCCACCAAAATCCTATTTATGCTCATTTTGTTCAGCAAATGCAAATGATAATTGCCATCACATAAAATTCAGTTGGCAAACATTAATTTAGCCCGTTAAAACAAGGCGACGAAAAAGAAATTCGGGACCACGCGGGACTTCCCCCTTATTTCTTTACACTTTAAGTGTAATAGGCTTTTGTGGGATCACATGACCATATGAGGTGAAATTTCCAACACTGGTTAAATTGGATAACTTAAGGCCAAATGAAACGTCAAGGTTATTTTTTCCCGTAACATTTTTGCGAATCATAATGAGGCACTCTTCCTTTTCATTATTTGTAATTGAAGAAAGAAACGGCCATTTCACCACCTTCAGCCTGGCTCTATAGCTACAATTATGTGTCAAACCACCACCCTCCATTTAGCAAATGATTTTGCAACTGTCTGGATTAAAATCTACTAAAATCACATAAAAGTGTGATCAAAAGAAGAAGAAAAACCTTTATATTTTCTTAAAATACAAAATAGATAATTTGTAGGGATTTCAGCTTCTCAAACGCGGGCAGAAAATTATAACACGGGCGGATTACGGGAAACATAAACATCGCTTTCATAAGCCTAACACTTGTATATATACACTTCTATATATACCGAGTATGCCAATGTTCATGCTATATATAAGTTGTACATGTACATGTAATGCTATCAATACTTTTTTCACTTTCTCTCCTGGTCCTCGTTAGCGACTTCCTAATCCTCGAGCCCCCACTGGTGTTTTTCTTCCGTCCTTCGATACCCAATCCCCACTCTTCCCATTCACTTCCCTACTTCTCCCCCCCCCTGCACACACTTCTTCCCCCCCCTTTTTCCTTTTCTTGCACACCCAAACTCGCCTGTATTATTTCTTGCAACTATCAACAATGTGTACTGTGAGGGTCAACCCTCTAAACAATACTGCAATGTAATCACTGCGGGACATCTTTATAATTAATGGCATTTACCCCTTTTCGAAGTGTCCACTGTTTTCTGCAATCCATGGACCCTCAAGATACCCCCCTTGACCCATGGTCATGGAACCACTTTTGGGCATACCCACATAGTTAACACCTGCCCACCAGGCACACCCTATGTGGCATCCTTAACCCCATTCGAAACGTCTTTCTGAGGTTTAAACTTTCGCGACCGTGTAGTTCGACCAACAGACAACCCCCCTCCCAACCCATCATTCTGCCCTGCAAAATCCAACAACTTTTACCACATGTGTTGAAACAATTCGGCACCCAACCTTACCACCCCCTTATACCTTTTTCCATAATTCCCCACCCCTTGGCTACAAGGAGCAACATCCCAATTTACTATTCACTACTGCCGCTGACCCAATAAAAACATGTAACCGTCAATCCAGCCATTAGTCAAGTTACACCGATTCTTACCGTGGCAAACAATTTTGCAATTACGTGCATTCCAAAATCCCTCTATGTTATTGCTCTATGTTTGCCCTTCCCAGTAATTTTTTTTCCCCCATTTTAAACGACGCATCCTTTTTACTGATCCCCCTATATGGCAACCCGCACACTACCCACCAATTCTCACAGTCTGGGCAACAATTTTTAATTAGCCGTTCCTATAAACACACAGTTTCGCGAAACGACCAACCATATTTGAAATGTCGTTTGTCCGACCTACAATGCTTTTTTTTGCCCCACCCGCCTCCCTTACCTTGATGTTCCTCTTGTTATACACTCTTTACATGCTTGTTAATTATTTTGGACCGCCCTGTTGCTGGCCGTATTCCCACCCATGACCTATCTGTCAGCGTGAAACCTTTCCCCTTACCAACTCGCCGTAATTGTGTCCTCGCGATTCCTCAACTTTAAGGCACCATGAAGTCCAAGTTATGTTCCCGTAACATTTTTGCGAATCATACATCGACCCGGCCCCAAAACCTCATCCTCTAATACCCTTCATATTTGTATTTTGAAGACCACGGCACCATTTCACCAACCTCAGGCATGCTCTAAGAGCTACAATATTGTGTCAACCACACACCCTTCCATTAGAAATGATTTTGCAACTGTTTCTTTGATTACAATCTACTAAAATACCCCTCAAAGACTGTGATCAAAAGAAGAACACCTTTATATTTGCTCCTAAAATACACCAAATAATAATTTTTTAGGGATTAAGCCATCTCACAACCGAGGGCAGAAAATTATTATACCACACAGGGCGGGTTCCACAGGGCAAACCTAACACCACTCGACTTCACCCCCAAGCCTAATGACACTTGTTATATATACACTTCATATATACCGAGTATGCCAATGTTATGTATATATAAGCTTGGACTGTCATGTAAGCAGACATACACTTGTACATGTATATAGCGTCCATAAGAAGGTACACAGATACTTGTGTGCACTAAAAATATTAGTCCGGCAGGAACCCTGACTGAACCTAAAAATTTTGTATATAGTTTTTTTTATGATTGATTTGTATAGCTGGAATGGCTCTTTTCAGAATCGTCGGGTGACATGTCCACCTGAGGGTTTGAGAAATTCAAGATGGCGGACAAGATGACCAGCCATTACATATTTTCAGCTTTAACTCCCTTCATATTTCAACCATTAATAATAATTTGGTGTCTAGTAATATGTTTTTGGGGTCAAGTAATCATTAGACCAGTTCAAGACCCAATGAGGGTTAACTCATGATTCAATCAAGTGGCAGCCATATGGCCACTATTACATATTTTCAGCTATAACGACCTTTATATTCAAACTACCATAATAATTTGGGTTAGTCATAGTTCTTTAGGTGACACAGTCGCTTGAAGACCATTTCAAGACCAAGAGGGTTCACATCATGATCAATCCAATATGGCCGCCAATATGGACACCAATGTACATATTTTCAGCTTTAACTCTTAACAATATTGGAACATTTTTGAAGAGCGCCCCAAATGTGATATTTTGACACAGGTACGTGGTAATTGTCTAGGAAAACTATACCTGAGAACGAGAATGCTTAAAAAATGCATTTGATTAAACGGCAGAGCTGGAAATGCTATGTTTTGTCCGTCATGATGAACAAGTGCCACCTCGAGAAATAACCTCTAACTTGACTTGCCAGAACTATTAAAACACTAAGGGATGAGCGTAGACACGTACATGGCGCTATTTTCCCGGCATTTCCTATTGGAAGGCGTTTCCAGCAGGCCGTGGATTTCTTTCGGGGATCCCCGATAATAATTATTCTAGTACAAATTCCTCGTTTGTGACACATAGAACATTTTCGAGCTTAACCATTCACAGGTATAGTTTTACTAGGCCAAGTACCAAGGCACCGTGTAAAAATCTCCAAATTTTGAAAAATTGGGGCGCACTTCAAAAAAAATGTCTAATATTGCTTTAAGCTGGATGATTAACAATGGGTACATAGTTATATGTTTTTGGGGTCAACCAATCCATTAGAATCAATCACCAGACAATCGAGGGTTTCACATCATGATCAATCCAAGATGTCCGCCAATAGGGCTGTCAATTACTTATTTTTTCTTTTAGCTTTCATTTTATACGCTCGGTATAGCCCAAGTTTCAACGCTACCCACTGAAAGTTCGGACGACCCTGATGAGCACGCACGGGGGATGATCTAGAACACGACTTTCTGGATCATTGGTATGCTCTTTCCACCGCGGTTGCCACACGGGTGGGAGAGCAACACCGTGAGCCCCGTCCGGGCGGCCACAGCGGCCCGGACAGGGTGGCGTCAGGCTTGAATGAAAGTATTACAGAGATAGGAGGAGGGGGTAACACATCTCCTAGTAGTTCCCATTCAAGCCTGAATTAATGCCACAGATTGCAACTAGTAGAGTCAACCCGGATACCAGAGTTGTCAGCAATAAGGCAAGCGGAGCGATGGTGATATGGTCTCGCCAGGAGGGTTGAACAAACAGGAATAGTTGCACCTACCGACTTCAATGGGTAAAGTGCTACTGGGAGCTGTGGCCACTGGAAGATGTGGAGGAGCTGTGATGACGAGGAAGGTGATGATAGGATCCTAGCTGCTGTCGAACCGTGCGTACTAGGACATCTAGGAGATAAACTTGTTGGGAATGTAGAAGGACAAGCTCATCCCATAGCGTCCATGACATTATTGTACGCGTGTCCCAAAAAAAATGCAACACTTGTAGCAAGCGCCATAAGTTTTGAACAAAGCACACTGGCCTTACTTTTCTTTGTTGTAAGGTAGCTGGGACTGTAGCTAAATCATGAAAAATTCCATAAAGATAGAGTCAATAATTTAGAAGACTATTACCCCAACAATCAAGGAAACCGCTGCGACCCATTTTACAAAATATGAGGGGCCTGGTAACCACAAAACTGGCAATGAAGAACACAATGGCAAAACCCAATATTGATGCATCAAACATTACTTTCCCCCAATTTCTTGCAGATAACTTCTACTGGTCAAATGACTGAATTTACATAATTATTATTAACTGATAATAAAACATTACTTTATTGGTGTAAAATATGTTCAAGAAGATATAAAGCCAGACTAAGTCATAGACAAACTCCACATACATAAACGATAAATGCGTTGAGTGCTTGCAACTTGCTTGCTTACTGAAACATGATACATTCTCAACTTCATGAACTCTTGTAAAACCTATGTGTTCAACACAAAAAACTCAATATAATTAAGTGTATACATTCTTCATTAAAGTTCTGGGGTAAGATACCTCTTTGGTGCCGTCACAAATGATGATGAATGATAGAAGCTGAGAGCTCTAATTCCAATGCAGTCTTTTTGGACCAATACGACAGAGTGTGTTGATTCATAAATTTAATGTGATCGGTTTAAGTGTGTTAAAATGCATGTTTTAGCTATATTACCAATGGAAAACAAATCGTTCATATTTGTTGCAGCACTGTCTTTTTAAAAAAAAGAAAATGGTGGTTGACTTAGTGATTCATCTTGGTAGGTCTGGGTGCAAAATGTACAGTGCCGTATTGTAGTTAATAGCGCCTCAATTTGGTTATGGGTCCTGCAGGTTAACTTGATTTCTGGGGTCAGATCTTGAAAAATATTGACACCACCTATGAACTTTCAGGAATATAGCTAACAGTCCCATCTACCTTATAACACAGAATAAGTAGTCACATGATTTGTTCAAAACTTATGGCCGCCTGCCACAAAGTGTTGCGTTTTTTTTGGGGACACACGGTTATTTATTAGAAGCTCCCCGGTAGGAGGCCAAGCAGTCGCCGGAGATCTTACGTCGTGAGCTCCCCTATGTGATGTCACCCCCCCGTCAGCCACCGAACCTCCGTATAGCTAGTCTCTCTTTATGACTGCCACGATCCCTTTGGCTAATCACAATCTGGTGGAATCTGCATAGCACTGGAAGCCTGAGACCATGAAAGTTTGGGCCTTCAGCTCCATGATTGTGGCAATGGAGGCCGACCCTGACGACATAATAATGGGATTCAGGAGCCCCGCCCCCGTGTTGACAAACCACAAAGCAAGAAGGAAAACGCAAGCATAGAGAATGACAACACGGACAGAGAAGTATCAGGGCAAGTTGGAAGAAATGCCAATTCGAAATCCTCTGATCCAGAACAACACCAGAACCGCACCCAATCATCAATGTTGTGACCCTGGACAACATGGAACTCTTCTGCTCAATGTCCGAAGATTTGAAATAGGAAACAAGAGCAATGCACCCGTGAATCTTAGGTCCGAAATTACCAAATGGATTCAATGAAACCCCCCCTTCACACCAGACCAGTTTATTACATGGCACGAAAGGAAGACGCATGTCAGTGTTGCCGGACAACAAAGGTGTATTGACATGAAGGTACATCTATACAGGCCCATTGGGCTCCAGGAGAGTGGTTGTGACGTCGACCCATCAAGGATGTTCTTCATAGGAATTAGAGCCCAGTGCCAAACAATCTATGTTAGGCCAACAGGGGAAATGAGATATTTCGGCAACATCAAAGTCCATCCCGGATAAAGACAGCTTAATTTGAGGTCTCTGCCCGGACATCAAGTAGGCCTGCCATTTCATATAGATGGTTCGGCATTTCTCTGGGTAATCCCTTGGCCTACAGATGGTACAGGTGAAGAACTATGTACACAAAACATGGAAGCATGCCCTGCCACAAGATTGAAATCTTGGAAGAGGTTTACCTCATATTTGATCTTTACCTCTATGATTATAGTACAAATCGAGTGTCACCGCAAGTGCCAGACGGGCTAATGGAGCAGCCCCGAATTTTCACCAAGTTACTAACCTGAACAGCAACACTACCCTCTCAGAGATAGTGCCCTGCACCAAGCTGTATGCCCCAAACTAAGAAGACAACCCCCCCCCCCATAGCGCCCCCCACCACAACACCCCCACCCCCCATAGTTGTCTATTTCTAAACTATGAGAGCATTTCATGAACATATCGAGATCATAAGGCCCCCTCGATAATAACGCGGTAACACGAAACTATAACCATGAGGGCAGATCTAGCCAAATCACCACCCACTGAAGAGCGGCCATTACTCAATTCAGCCCAGACAATGATATGTGCCAACCCCCACACACACTCCGACCTTAAAGCAACTTCACTATAGTGTCAGATGATACAGACGTCTTTGTGCTCTTATCTTATCTACTACAACGCAGACGATACCAGTCCAGCTGCCACCAAGTCATTGTTTCCATTGGAGTTTTTGTACGGGCACTCGTGGATCGTTAGACGCATGAACCGCTTTAAAAGCACGTTGTGACCCGTACTGTCAATTTAGACCATGTTTCATCACTAACGATCCACATCCGTACCTGTACACAAACACATTGGAAGCCATGCAGTGCCTCGGGAAGCCCTTATTGACATCATTCTCTCTTATAACAATGCCCCCTGTAAACATGAACAAACATTAGGTAACCAAGGGCTTAATCACCCCCCTCAAGGACAGAACCCACCCGCTCATTGATTATTGGCGAAAACAGTAGAGACACCCACCACTGTTATTACCCTACCTAAATTTTTAAGCCATACTTAAGCAGTATTTCTAGCAGTCCAAAGCTCAAGGCTTAAAGGGAGACCCGTACAACGGATAATATTATACAATATCATCTCTAAAATAATTCTGACCACCCAATCGAGTGGTTCATCAAAAAAAGCGATTAAAACATAACATGCATTACAACCGTCTAGTCTGACCATGCGCTATTTAAAATTCGCCCCTAGTGTATAAGTGTTATGCGATACCGCGGCACGTTTGTGTCATAAATTGCCATAGGATATGCACATCATGAAAGCGGTCACGTGAGAAGATGCGTACTGTGCCGGTTGGTGTATCGCATACACACCACATATATATCACCATATTACCCAATACCGCACGAATTTTCAAATAGTGCGTGGTCACACAACCCACTGTTTTAATCCATTTTTACCGGTTGATACCCTCCGCCCCCTCTTTTTTCCATGACCCACACACCCCACCCTCATAGGTTTCAATAATATTTTTTATATGATATTGTATAGTCTACCCTACTTAGACCGTCCACCACGGTTCTCTCGCCAAGACCTAGAAGCCTGTATTACGCAAAGCCTACTGTGTACGCTGACCACCCCGACACGAGTTCTTTAGGCCTTCATATGCCCCCACTAAAGCCGGCCCCTTAGAGGCTAATTGAAGCGACCAAACCCCCCGCCCCCCCGCCACCCCCTTATGCGTACTGGTGTTATTTGCCCGCACGCCCAATTACGCACTCAGCAGTCACGCACCGCGTAGGAGATCTTCTAGGTGCACGCGTGATGCATGAACCGTTGAATCGCTGCGGACAACGCTTTGCGCCATTTTGTAGACAAAGTTTTTTGCCCGTTTCATGTTGTCGCGGCGCCTATTAATACCCACACCCTTTGCCAATCCATGAGGGAGCCCCCCCCCCCCCCCCCCCCCTCCGATCGCCTGTAACCCCCCTAGATGTGAGTGAGGGTGTGTGGTTTCGCCCCAGAGCGCCCCCCTGGGTCGCTGAGGGGGGGCGTCAAAGTATTAGGTGTTAAGGGTCAGCGATTTGCTAGACAAACCACCCATGTTTACCGACATTTTTGAACACGGAATAACAGCTATAACGGACACAAAAATGTTGGGGCTGATTTGGGGAGTTGTCTTGTATCGTTTTAATAATGCGGTTGCCAATTTTGCCAAACGGATGTTGACCCCCATATTTGATGATATTGGAGTGTCACTGACACCACGCCGAGGTAGGTCCCCCCCTCGCCCAGACACAGACAGCAGTCTTAAATGGGTGGTTTTTATGTAAAAATTTGATGAAATCTTCTGTTGCCGTTGCCCTTACAGAGCAATTATCTCATCTCAATTCAATATGAGATCCTTGCATGGCATTTAATAGTTCTTACCTCGGTTAGTGTCTGATCATGTGTAGTTTGGTATTAGTTATACTTTTCTATAGGGTTTAAAGGTGGACCTTGTATTTCGCTCTGGAGCCAGGAAGGAGGAATTTGAGGAGAGGTGGAAGGCTTTTGATTGGGGTCTTAAACTGTGTATTCATTTGTTATAGTGAAGTGATTAATTGACGCTTTTCTGAGCGCAAAAAGTACTTAAATCCACATTGTGGCCCAAATGAGTTGTTAGTTATACTGGTTTGATTTGGGCCTTAGGGTATGGAATTCTATAGTTTGATTAGTTTTTTGTTTTAAAAAAATAAGTTATAATCACTTTTTTAGGGACGTGGATTTCTTTTGCTCAATATACGTTCCCCAATTTGATGGTCAAAAAGTACGTAAAGTCCACCCCATTAGCACAGTGATTTCACATAGCAACTTACAACCTCAATGGTTGATTATCTATTGCGTTAAGACCCAGAGATAATAGGATGTCAAGATTTAAAAATACGGTTGATTTGAACAATTTATCAACCAAGTTACTTGTTCGTTGTTTGGTTTAGCCAACTTTTCAGGAATTCCTAGTAAAATTGTTAACGTTTTTAGCAATGATGAAACAGTGCATAACTCCATTTGAGCGCAAAAAAAAGTACTTATGTACAAAAATCGAATTGTATTGATTATCTCGTAATCAATTTCCCCCATCAAACTTAATGGGTTATAGTCACTCATGTAAGGAGGGTTATAGAGATTGTTTAGTCCCCTTGTTTTAGGAATTTTGAGAAATCTGTGATGTTTTATGCCATTCAAAACTGTACATTATTCCCATTTGAGCACAAAAAGTACTTAGTCCAAAATCGAGATATTGATTTATCTCGTAATTCATTGGCCGCGGCACAATTTTCCTCCCCATATTCATCCCCAAATTAGTTTTTTCAACATACTTTAAAGGTTAAATGTATATCTCTTCCATGAAATTCCTAAAATATTTTAAAAATGTGTGAAGAGGACTGTAACTCAAAACATCAAATATGGACACCTTAAGTACTTCTGGCGCTAAGGTCTTCAAGTTTAAGAACCCCGGATTTTGGGAAATGAGCGGGCAAGTTTGTTCGAGCTGATTAAAAAAGGAGATCATTTATTCAATGATCCCTGCATTGCCCCGAATTACCTAATGTTATATTTTCCTTGTAGGCTATATTTTAAATCAGATATGGTCCGAATTTTGAAACAAAAAGCGGAACTCTCACGACCACCCACCACCCACCCACCCACCACCCACCCACTGCACGCACTACACGCACGCACGCACTCACTCACGCAGCACTCTACTCACTCACGCCACTCACGCACTCCACTCACGCACTGCACGGCACTCGCTCACTCACTCCACACCGCAGGTTTATTGCTTCCTTCTGTCAAAAAAGAGCCAATTCTCTGCGAACGCTTCTTGGCATGGGTTGCGCTTATTCGCTGGTGCGGTCAATACGCAAGGTAAGAGTAAGCTTTACGCGTTTGTTCATGTAATATAGGACGCAACTTGAGGCGAAAATTGCAATTTTAGGCATATGTACTCGTTTTTCTCGAAAACTAATTCGGTGACACCCAGTTTTTATTGGTGTGCGCGAAAGATTTTTCAAAATGATCTTAAACATAAAAAAAACTCACAAATTCGTTCGATTTGTTAGATTTTAGCTTGGAGGAGAACGGCACATTCCGATGTTACCCATAGAGCGAGTACAAAATTTGAAAATAATACACTTTTGAACAGCCTATAGCTCAAAAAACGACAGGTTCGGTGACCCCCATTTTTTATTTCAGATTTGTCACCTACCATTCAACTAAAATACTATATATCCAAAAATGAAGGAAAAAGAAAAAGAAAACGAAAAAAGAAAGAAATTGTTGCTATTTTAATTCCTCTATAACCCTTAATAAGCAGTAGTTTTAGGCTTCTGGTAAGCAGTATACATGCACTAGCAGTATACTGCTTGTGAAATAGCAGTATACTGTTTGTGAAATAGCAGTAACTGCTTGATGCTGCCGTATATTGCTTGGTGAGGCTAGCAGTATACGGCTAATGCAGTTACTGCCTATTTAAGCCTTATTTACTATATGCTTATTAGCAGTACAAGTACTGCTTGTTCTAGCGTTATTAAGGTTTCATTATGGCCGTAATAAAAGTAGGTAATGGAGGATAAGCAGTATTTTTAAAGTAAGGCTTCTGTTAAGCTGTATACGGCTTAAGTTAAGCAGTATATGGCTTGATATGTTAAAGCAGTAGGAATTCTAAGGCTTATGAATTTTAAGCCGCAAATCTCAGGAAAGGGCAGACATATGTGCAAAGCTAATTATGATTATTGACATCTTTGGCATTATGCTTGCCAAGTAAGCACTTTATAACTTATCTCCCGCTAGATTCTTTGTATTTGGGTATGGAGAGAAACAAAAATGACAAAAAAGGTCAATGCCATTGGCCTCTATTGATCCCTTAGGCGACGAAAAAGGAAACCCTGTTTACGGGCGAGTGACCTTCGAGGAGGTGTTTTCGGTCGGTCATCGGCACGAATTTTTTTTTTATTTTTTTTCTTTTCTAGATGTCAAAACTGGCCCCCAAAATCTGAAAAAATCAAGAGGAAAAAAAATGAAAATTTTAACAAACAAATTTTATTTAAAAAATTGAAAAATTTTGGCTAAAACAGGCTGAGTTTAATGTTTTGGGAAAAACTAAAAAAAAAAAATCTGCAAACTGAAAAGTCAGGGTCAGTCGGGCCCGTTTTAAAACAGGGTTTTTATTTTCGTCGCCCTTAACCAGTTGATTTGAGTATGTTAGACAATGCAAATATTATGTTGCAGTCTTTGAGGAAAGGTTAAACAATATGAGCCCATTATGAATGAAATATAGTTATTATTAATGGTGTGAATGGTGAAAACCTGTACTTCTTTGACAAATGTTGTTCCTATTCTCCATTGTTCTGTACATTGATTTTGAAACCTTTAACAATACCAAACACTTGGTTACACCCTTTTTATCAGCAATCAAGTATTTAATTTTATGGACCTTCACAGAAAACCAAATCCACTGAGAAATGAACTAAATGTTTCCACGGTAGCCGCTTGCCTCAGATGACCCAAACTAATGATGTAATTTTTGTGATATAATGTAGTGTTGACCGACAAATGCATTAAAATGAAAATATTTGATTACAGTTCTGACTGTATGGCAATAATTTGTATGTCAAATGGTAGTCCCAACCCTGGCATGGTCATTTTGATTTGTATAAAAACTGTATGTTCCATTTGACATGCATGTACAAGGTAATTATTACATGTCAAAACAAAATCATAAAGTATCCAAAGGCAGTCCCATTTAGTGTTGAGCCATTTACCTTTTTTGCATTTTACTGTATCAAAATTGTGTCAAATTATTGTTATTTGACAGGGAGTAAGGTACATTATTTCAAAACAATATCAAACAATTTTAAAAATTGTATTCCCCCCCCTTGACCAAAAATCATTTCCAAAAAGGTGACCATGGAACCTTCGGTGGCTACTTCATGGTATGTGGCACTTATGGAGATTACAAACGGAATACTAATAAATTCATTTAAGTTTCATTAACCAATTATATGCTTAATGTAATTTGCATCCGTAACTATATCTGGGACAAATGAATGGTAAATATATGCTGGGATAAAACGCTTAGTAAAATAGGTAAAAGTTTATCTATACAAATGTTTTGCCGGAAAGAAGTTAATTTGATTATCTTAACTTGAAAAAACCACTAGTTAAAATTTTAACGTGTTAGCATGTTTGGAGAAAATTCAAAAAACAAAAATTTTTTGGCCTATTTTTGGTGAAGTGAAAATTGGCACTCATAAAAATCAATGTGTTGCCCCTAATTTCAAGGTCTAAGTAATATTTTTCAATTTTTCGTTCTCTTGTTGTTAAGTTTTAGAGTAGTCTTGACATGTGATGAGTTTTATTGAAATATTCTATGGGGAAATGCATTTTTAGGTTAAGGGGCCATAGGGCCCCCCCCCCCGACCACCAAGTGCGTGCGAAAGACCATGACCACTTAAGTGTTAACACAAACTGGTATTATTATTATTATTGATTATTGATTTTATGCCAGTTTTATAACGTTTTCATAATAGCTGCCACATGTTAAACATAGTACTTCTGATTCTACATTTTAATTCATAATAAATATTCATATTTTCTTTTTTCAGAATAATTCAATGCTTGGCTCATAATCCATACATAATAGCACAATTTTTGAACATTGCCCCATTTCTATAAAAATTTTGCGATTTTTGCCAAAGTTGTGGTTGGAATTGTCGACCTAGTAAATTGTGATGCAAGCTCAGTATGCATATTTACCGGGGGGTCCTGGATTTTTGTTGGGTACCATGCTCATTAAAAAAAAGGGGGAATAAGCGCAAATGCGGGACTACGACTAGGGAGTGTCATATTCACAATTATCAAGTTCTAATCCAGCTAGGGCTATGCGCTTGTGACTGGTTCCTTTGCACAAATAGGAAAATTAACCTAAACTATCAGCATGGCAATTTTTTGTGCAGTAGCACAGGTATTATATTCGAATATTTGAAATGTTGTATCTTATGTGTTGTGAGAACCGGTTCCTAAAGGGGTAAGGGTATAATTCATACAAAATCGGTCGGTCCCATAGGGTGTATTAATTCAAATTAGCCATTATGGGGTTACTGTCAGACAACTCCTGGAAGGAGATATGGGTACCCCATCCTCCCACCCCGTGTTTATTTATCAAAAAAGAAGGGATTTGCATGTTGTATAATCTGGGACTCGGATTTAAAATTAAACGGGCAGTGCACGGGAAAGGCCAAATTTCTGACCGTTCTTTCCATTAATGTCATCTCATAAAATACATGAGTGTAGCAATGGCACGATTAATATAGTTGATGTTTTCAGGGCTGGGATCCTAACAGAAAAACAATTTAAACTTTTGCGGACAAAGGGACAGTTTTAAAGTTTTGCCTTCAGTAGTTCATGTAGTTTCCTAGCCAAAATACCTGCCAGAGGGTATTATTATGCAAATATTCAATATGTTTGCTATTATTGCTTTGGACCTTAAAATTTTCATGCCAAAAAATCTATTACATTACTTGCTGTAAATTTAGTTATTTATTTAACAGGTAATTTTGTGATCGAGTAAGGTTTCCCAACTAAAGGGATGGCACATACCCGTGAAGGGGGGGGGGGGGGGTTTCTCAATTTGGTTTGGGGGTAGTCGGGAAAGGCCTCCGCGGTCTGGAAGTAGAGGAGAACCCTAGTCTATACCATTTTTTGCCAAAAGGACCCTAGCTATAACCAGCAGGAGCAAATTTTGGGCCAAATTTAACCCAAATTTGCCATTTTAAGAAATTTGGACAATGTTGGCTTAAAATTGAGGAAATTTGACTAATTTTCCAACAATTTTGGGAAAATTTGGTTTCCGATTGAGAAAAATAGACTTTTTCCAACAATTGCAGAAAAATTTGAAAAAAAACGAGCCCAGTGCCGATTACCAAAATTGGCATAAAAAAGGGGGTCATTGATTTACCAGAAGGCTGATGAACCAGGGACCGATGGGGGTGGAACGTACTGGTATGGGTCATTGGTGTTGAGAACCCCACCCCGGGGGCACATATATAAGGTTTTTATTCATTGATGGTGCCCTTGACCCCAAAACCCCATCTGCGGAAGGGGGGGGGGGGGGGGTTAAGAAAAAACTACTTTTTTCCTATTGGGGTTTTTGAACACCCTAAACAAGTACGCGCGCACACTTAAAGGTTGGGGGGGGCACTGGCACTCTGTCTTCCAAGATGGATATGATGCATGTTCATGGACTTTCAAAATGCACCCTCACTAAACACATATTTTCACAGATTTCACAGGTAAATTGAGAGAAATATGTAGAGAATTAAAAGATAAGATTTTCTCTTGTTGAGTCGAATAGTCGGTCATGTTGGATGGGCAGGTCCAAGATTTTGAGTGGTGGATAGCGCGGATTTAGATAGCGCGGATACACCCCACGAAAAAATATTGGAACCTGCCCACATCCAACATGACACGAATATTCGATATCAACAAGAGAAAATCTTATCTTTTTTCTCATTCTTATGACAGCTTTTTTTGTTTGTGTAAATTATAATTTTGTAGACCGATTAAAAAATGTAATTACATTAAAGATCGTTTTAATAAGTTACAATTGAGTACACCCCTCCCTATAAACCAAAACTGTGTTAAAACAAACAAAAATAACCCAACGTCATGGCTGCGATCTCCGGCGGAAGGATCGTTTTGTTTATTGTTGATGCGGCTCCTACGGTCCCATGACAGCTGAGAATTTGAACAACAAGCACAAGCAACGGTATGGATCGATAGCGATGGAAAAACAACGTGGAAAGGAAAATGTAGGATACAAATTTCATCACAAATTTAAATACCCGGTATAAAATAACTCGGGAAAAAATACATTGATAATACTAGCGTCAGAGTTATTCTACGATTGTGTAAAACTTCAGTGAATAACATGTCTGATGTGATTGTTCGTTGCTGTATGGCATGTCCATCATAGACATATGCATGCAGAGTGACAGTGAAAATACGCACATATGTTTGTACATAACTAAATCTACATTGTAGTTCAAACTTGGATTGGTGACAGGAAATAAAGTTTGGCTCATTGTAGTTACTTGGATCTCTATATCAGGTAAGCATCAGTTGAGAAAAATTTGAAAGAGGAATTAAAAATATGAATTCAAACAAATTTATGAAAACAAGACCCCGGGGCCTAGTTTTAGACCAACAACAGTACCAAAATAATAGCAACAACAAAAAAACAAAATACAAGGTCAAAACAATGATAAAAAAATGAAAAAATAATGCTACATCAGAACATTAATATTGTATTCAGTTTTCTTCTGCATAAAAGTGGTTTTAATATGAAAATTGAGTTTAACAACTTCATAACTGTTTAATTCAAAGTCATGTGAAAAAAACCAGCCGACCAGGGGTAGGGCCTGCCATGGCCATTGCCATTGGTAGAGCCCTAGCAAGTAACAGGCTGTACTGGCTAGTGGTATATGCGCCATGGTAATTGTTACATTGAAGTGAAAAGAACCAATGGACCAGACTACCGTAGAAAAGATGGAGGACATTGCTGAACTCTGTCTGGAATAACTGATCATCGTGCCAGGATTGCTGGGTACTAATGACCTTGTTTGTAGTCATGGTAGTGGCATTGGATTGTGGCCTGGTTGTGGAGTTTGATGCACTCATGGGTTGGCAGAGGACGGCTGGAATGAAATGGCAGGTTGGTTGCATATCCAAGTGGCGGTTGAGGTTGGCTGCATGCAATGGATGGCGGTCAGAGCACTCCCCATATGACTGTCGTTTGGTTTGTCGATTCATCGTTGCAGTAGGATTGTAACGCGTTGATGGGTGCGGGACCAGAAAGCACATCGGTCGGAGCTGAGGGTTATTGGATCAAACCACTGTGAATCGATGGTGATAGCTGTCGATCTAAGGACATGTGGTTGGTGTACATTCGTGGAGAGATTGGCTTTGCCACAGATAACCCTAACCCCATCATCCCTTGACAAGCCGTTTGATTCCCCAGTGGAACAGGGAATACCACTGACATCACTAGCACCTTGGAGCGCGTCTTGTGAAAGAGTGTGTCAGATCTGAGATAAGCATGCTCAGATACAAGCTGGAAAGGCTTAAAGGGACACTGAAGGGTCCTCCTGTGGCGTACATTCTTTTGTTTGGATCATTCCGTATCTTGTAACCAACCAGGGGGATGTTGCTTGCCTCGTGGTATTTTGCAGCTGTAGCAAAACTTTTTCCGTACTGGCGTCCTCGATGACTTCAAAAGAGTCTTTCGTTAGTCTCTCAAACCCTGCTATCCACGTTCTAAGGGTAAAACTGTAGTTGTGAAACCATACAAGATCTTGCAGGTGCGGGGCTGGGTCAGTGGAAAGGATTACCGATGGAGCCATAAGCTGCTGGAGATCTCCTGTGTATGGAGAGCACGCTTTGCGTTCTTATCTTTTCCCTCTCGCTTCATGGTCTTCAGAACTCCCACCTAGCACGTGTGTTGTGCTGCCTTAAACTCAGCATCACGCACTAATATTAACACTTGCAGATTGCCAAGGAGATGATAGTCTAGGTGACGGTGATGCTGCGTAGAACCCGCAAGGCTCATTCTTGAATACTCTTGCAATTAGTGTTTTGGGACTTCTAACATAAAATCGCGAAAGAAGACGGGTAAGCGATTGCGATAGCTCTGCCACGGAAGGACTTAAAACTTCTCGTCAATACTTGGCGAGACTTACACTTCTGTATATTTTAAAAATAAAGAAATGAAAACAATGGATCGGGTTTTGTTTTTGGTTTTAGTTTTAGGCCTAGGCCTATACAGTAAAGATTTACAGCAAGCTAAAAGGTGCTAACATATCATGCTGTGCAATTATAAAATTAGGATCTCATCGTCAATCGCGTCATGGCCGTATCCGACACGTTAACTGTTGTTCTCGTTTCTGAATTATGTTTTGTTTACTCCCTGGGTTTTGTTTTTTAACTTGTTTTTTGTCGATTAAATAACTGTTATGAATGGTACGTACATTTGTACGTTATTTCTTCTTTAGACCCGGCTTTTTGTAGTTTTTATAATTTAATTCAAAATGTATCAGTTACATATTTATGCGTTTAAAATATTGTGTATTTTGTCTGTTGTTTGTTTTAGTTTTGTATTTATTTGTTTATTCTTTGTTGATCGTTTTCTCGGGGGTCATTGTCGGGAGTCTTTTATGCACTTCCTGGGGTTTGAGGGCAGTGCCACGATGTGGGTCGGTTAAATAGCATGTTTGATTGTTCTGAGACCATTGTAAATCATAGTCCCTGATTTAAAAAATTGCATTTGGTTAATAAAAAACAGCCGAAAACACGGCTTACTAATAGAATCAATATTTCTAACCTTTGAAACGTCTCACACCCCAGTGGGTTAGAGGATTTGTGGCTTTTCTCGTCTTTCGCAGCCTCAATTTTAGGGAGGGAGATTACGGCCTCGGGATAGGGACGGAAAACTGAGTTTGCCACTCGATGTGTTGTTACGGGATGTGGCCGTGGGTCGTACTCGGCGGCTTGGTTTTCGTTTCGACGGCGTTAGGGCACTCAAAAGATCGGTTTTATCTGAAATGCTTCCCCATTCTAGCTCATCGATAGTCATAGGATGGTCATCCAAACCCATATCAAGTAAATCCATGTCGAAATACGAAAACACGGCAAAAATCGGCTGATATACCATACTGTCAAGATCACTATTTCCGTATCAATTCTATATACCACGAAATGCGAATGCGATGGTTGCAGACGACAATGTGACAGTCCTGATTCTCAAAATACGATTACGTTGAGAATTGTTTTATATTTAATACGAGTAATTGTATTGATTGAAATTTACTAAGGTACTCATGTGTGTTTTAAAATACTTAGTTTACTACTTAAAAGATTACGAGGGGATTATACGAAAACCCACCTCAGGATAAGTTTGTTACTTAAAAGGACATTTGGACGATGCCATTTACAATTTAGAGGCTGCGTTGCAAAGAGAAAAAGAAATACAACAAAAGCCCTTTAAACTGTAGTTCCGGCATGCTTTGATTGAGTATTTGAAGTTGTCCGCGCGTAATTGCCAAGCAGGCGCAGTATGCGCACTATCCACTATGGTATCCACGTATCGTTCATGTTGGATAGGCAAAATCCATATCAAATGCGTGTTTAACATACCAAACCACGCTCACTGCATAGAATAACATTTCAGGTGGTGTTCCGGGGACAAGGCTAATAGCGATCGGGCAATGAACCCTTTGGGGCCGGGCCCGACATCAATTTAAATTAGCCTCGCCCAACAATCACCACTGATTTAGCCAGGAATTAGTGGGTCAAAATTTCTGCAGAGTTTTTTGTCATTCCAGGGGTTTCAAGGAATGTTGGTTTGGATGTTATGAGTGAAATTGTGCTCCCATTTTAGTGCCAATATTAATTGTAACTTACTCAAGAGGATTTGCTTACAAAATCAGTTTTAGCTCCCAATTTAAAAACGGTTTTTAAAATATACGCATCAAAACTACAGATGTGGGATTTTGGGGTGAAGCTTGCTTCAAGATGAAACAAAGTGGGTCATCCCCTATAATGTTATGTATTAATCCTTCAGATGAAAGTTTTGTCTTGATTTACACACAATCTCGGTTAATTATCAGGGAGATAAAATTGATAATTTTTGGAATCTGAATCTCATGATTCATGTAGCTACCGCTTTTCACAGTGAAATTGAATTGGCTGTTTACGCCACTGGTATTAGATCACACCTGAAGTGATATAAGCCGAATACACCGTCTGTATACGAATAAGATGATAAAGATTTCGGAAATATTTTCTGTCGTGACGACAGTGGAAATCAAAAGCATGGTTTTATATAGGACGATTACATAAGCAGGCAGTTCAAAACATGGTTGGACAGTGTTCTGTGTACTTGTTGTTTGTCCGATAAAACCTTCAAACGTCAGAGGGTAGTTGGTCTCTATAAACAGCTCCAGGCAATTTGAGAGTGTCCTCAAAAAATACGTCTCCTCCTGTCACTTTTTATGTGGGTGAGAGATGAGGGAAATTGTTTGTACTTCATGCAGCCAAGTCAGGCAAGATTTTCATTGCAGGATAGTTATGCCTTGCAAAAGCTTTTGACGTCCAAGTTACCAACGAAGAATATTAAAAAACCAGACAGCCCGTAGCAAACAAATCAATATTCCAGCTGCTGTTTCGGCGAAGGGTTGGGTGGGCCACATCAACCCTGCAGGCCTCTGCATATTTCCATCTGCGGTGAGGGTGTAAGTAGTACCAAAACAAATACTTTTAGCAAATCGAAACAACACAAATCCATCTTTGTCCACATCTTGACTGATGACATATTTTGCAGGGATCCACTGCGACGTTCGCCACCCCCCACACATGGAAATAATGTTGGATGGATATAGTTTCACTAATGAGCACAGTTTTGTTATAGTAACAACATGAGATTCCTATTGTTACAGCCCCAGAATTAGCACTGATTTTATTTCATTTTGAATAAGATTAAGTCATAAATTAGGCTACATAAAATATTGTAAATTAGTCCAAGTAATACATGCTGATAAAAAAATTACTGGTTTCGTGTGCCATAACTGTGGGGTTTAAAGCAAAATAGATTGAACAAGAAGATCTCAGAAGAGCTCAGAAGAAAAAAGAGGGGAAGGGAAACTTCGGCAATGTACCTGACCTTAGTTGATTTCATAGAATGGACTTCACTGAATCTTCTTGCGCATAGGGGCAAAACACTGCTGCTAATTCCACAGTCAGTGAGAGAGGGAGATGCATAAATCCTAAATATATGCCGAGTGTACATGTGGAATAATAGTA
>JAMKCH010034540.1:0-18634 GCA_023653785.1 Ophioderma brevispina | reverse complement strand
TCGTAGAACATTATCTCACGATTTAGTAAATAGAATTGACCATGTTGTGGTATTTAAGGGTGAACGAATTGAATTATAGGCCTACAAAGTAATAACAGACATCATGTGAAAATAACGACATGGGATACAGGTAGTTATTTTTGTTGGTTCTGATGTTTTAGTTGTGTTATCTTTTTTCAAAGTTTAGTTTCTTTCCCAAAATAATTAATGTACTTTTATTATTTTTGTACACGTTTTTTAACCTACATGTATATGCATCCAGTGTTTAACTATGTTTGGTTTAAAATTTCACCTATTTGATTCTTATAATCATGTTGATCTTGTATTTCTTGTATTTCTACATCCTCACTTATTTCAGGAAGGCCTGGGATCTTTTATTAGTTATTTTTAAAAATTAGCCTTTGGTTCTTTGTTTCGGCCTTAAAATTGTATTTTATTTGTTTTATTTCTTTCGTTATTTCAATTGTTGACATTTTTGTATCTGAACAGATAACATTTTAAGCTATTCTTGAATCTCATTTACTTCGGGATGAAAGTTAAGCGGCTTATAATTCTTAAAATGTGGTTAAATTGTTTAAAAAAAATGTGGCTTTAAAAATTTTTTGTTTTTCACCCCTTTAAAGCTATCATGTGAAGTTCGGTTATTGTTTTAGGTCTCGTGTTAACGGTGCAAATCTTTAGATTTTAAATTGCCAGTTTTTAACATTGCCTTGAATTGTTGTCAACTGAATGATTAATATTGATTTATTTTTCATCCTTTTGTATTATCCAATACGCTTATGGATAGGTATGCTATTTTTAAGGCCCTTAGATGTGAATGTCAAAGGAAACAAATTGGAAGGGAACTTCTACAGTGCTGGGTGATCACTGGTGTGTGGGTGGATATTTGCTGGGTGGATATTTTTTTACGGTGTTCTCTGGGGGTCTTCACAAGATTAGGGAGATGCCGAGGGGAAAAATGTAGGGTGTCCCTAGTTACAAATTAACCATTTTTGATATAGTAATTCTGGACGAAGAACACGTACAAAGCCAATATATTGAACATTTCATCTTGTATGTATATATTATTAATCTTCCCGGAAGATGGCCTCGCCGATAGTGTTGAAAAAACCCCATGTGCGCTTGGCCGGATTCGAACCGGCGACCCTTCGTATTACATCCGACGCCTTAAAACCGACTGAGCTTATCACGCTGGGTCGGTAAAAAGAGCGATAGATATCATCTATAGGTTGTTAGGTTCGAAGGTGTCCTTTCCTTCCTAACGGATAGCATCAGAACTGTATCTTTAACATAACGATTATATGTTGTTTTGAAATTTAAACTATACTTAGTTCTCCCTCCAGGTAGACAAGGATGTATTGATAGCTCAGTCGGTTAGAGCTCGTGCATTTACTACGAAGGTCGCCGGTTTTCGAATCGGCCAAGCGCACATGGGGTTTTTCAACACTACGTGCGCTGCCATCTCAGGGAAAGATTAATAATATAATACATCCTTGTCTACCTGGATGAACTAAGTATTTTAAATTTCATTTCATTCATCTTGTAAAAAATAGATATGCCAAGAAACGGTTTATCTCCTCTTTTTGTCCCAAAAACTAAGCCTCTTTTTAATTTTTTAGTCAAAACAGGTCATTGTAGCTACCTTGATTTATTTTCTCGTTATTTGCCTTTTGGCCCATTTTTTTTAAATAACAATCGATAAACCTTATAAGTAAAAAAAAGACCCCATTCTATATTTTTTTTGCCGAAAAAGCTTTAGCTATACATTTACCCTTTAATGGCCAAAATTGAACCACAAATTTGCCATTTTCCCAAAATTTCGGACCTATAGCAAAGTTTTGTTTCAGATTGAGGGAATTGGAACGATTTTAACAACATAGTTTTAGAAAATGTTCGGCTTCAGAATAAGGAAAATTGGACTCATTTTCCAAACCACATTTTTATGGAAAAATTTTGAAAAAAAAAGGAACCTTTACTATACCAAATGGGCATGACAAAAGGGTAAATTATATACCAGAAGACTGAACATGAGACCTATATTTGCGGCACGTCCCCTTATAGTCATATGTTGAGTACCCCCCGGACGTCCGGACAATGTTGGCCTCCTAAAAATGAAACATTAGAAAAATCACGCATCCAGACTATGCACAATATTGACCTGTTGTAACAATGTTTAATTCCTTAGCATACTCTGGAGGAACAGTACAAATAAAAGTCAAATCCGTTGTATGAAACTCTCAGGAATATATTTCTAGAGTGTATGATTCTGCCGTTAGCTGAGATCGGGGATGTATAAATATCGTTGCCCTTAATATAAATCCCAATGTATACTGTAATCCTTAAAACTCTGGCAAATGCATCCGAAACTATGCTTTGGTTAATCCTTTGCAAATCCCAGTGTAGACTATGCCATAGTCGATTTTTGCATTTTTTTTTAAAATTTATTTTTGGTGCTGTCCCATCTTAGGCAAGGTTCCAATTCAAGGTTTTCAATTTATTTATTCAGCATAACATATCGAACTTTACAGAAAGGTATAATACTTTATAAATATACTATACATACCGTATTTCAATGGCAGACTGTACTAGATAAAACTGGGAGGGCAAATGATATGAATCTAGGAACAGTAATGGACAAACCCGAATCGGGCGTTTATATTTATTGCTGGCCCTGTAACACATACAAGTGAAATATACTCCAATTACAATAATAATACAAGTAGGGTGGTGCATGAAATAGAGAATTACCATAGGTTAATAGACATACAAAAAAAAAACATGAGACAAACAAACAAAAACAAACAATATATCTAAGCTAAAACAACACTAACGGGAGAAAAAACGGGGATACGCGAATTTCGAAGATGGAGAGACTTATCAACATGTTCTTGCTGAGTATTGTAATAATATTTCCTAATGAGGAAGAGAGATAGAAGAAGGTAGAGGTGTGAAGGGAAAGTTAAGGAATAGAGATAGAAGAAATGGATGAGAAAAGTGTGTGAGAGAGAGAAATAAAAAAAGTAAAAAATTTTAAAAGAATTGTACTGGTTGAGAATGAAATGTTTTTTCAGGAGGTTTTGAGCTTAAAAGTATTTTGTTGTAATTGTTTTTGTGTATGGGCTGGAAGATCATGTCCAAAAGTTTTGCGACGCTTTGATATGAGCTGCATAAAGTGGCTTTCAGAGGAGGATTTGGGAGGGGAAGATGAGTTGTCCGCTTGTTGGTGTTTATAGCTGTGATTTGTCTGTTTGTGGTAAATAATTGCTGAAGTTCGGAGGTAAATGATTTGTGAGGAAAGTCAAACATTAAGAGCGCTGTTTGAAGTGGTTGAGGTGCTCTAATTTTAAAGTGTTTTCAGGTGAGTGAAATCAAAAGGCAAAAAGTGTTGATGTTCTGGGGGGTGAGGGTGAGTTTTTGAGTTGTGAAGTGGAATGGCCCCATTTCTGTGGATATTTAGTTGGTGAGTCGTGAATGGATAGTTGAGGCCCAGCAAGATGATGTTACGTAGCTAAGGTAGGGCGAGAAACTAGTGTGTTGTAAAGTGATTTTAAGGTATAGTAGGAAGGGTGGTTGTTTACTATGTATTGTACCAATTGCGAGAGACGCTTTGGTAGTGACCGAGTTAATGTGGTTCATTTCCATGTTAGTTTTTTGTCGTCGATGTAATGCCAGAAAGAAATTTGGTTGAGTGTACTGGGAGATTGTTGGTTATCTATTGTTAACTGTTGGGTTGGATTAAGTGTTGTGGGTAGTGAAAAGCTTAGTTAGTTTTTAAAAACATTAAGAGATACGAAAAGTTTGTTAGCCCAAAACCAGTCAGTGATTTTGCGAGTTCATGATTCATGTTGTTTAAAAGTGCTATTAATGTTAGGGTTGAAAGAAAATGTTTGTGTCATCTGCAATAAGATTAGTTTTAGTGTAGTTAGAGAGGTTTAGTGATGTCTATTCATGTAAATGATTGAACAAGAGGGAATCCAATGATTGAACCTTGCGGGACGCCAACTGTTGATAGGTTTAATGGATGATGATGCGGTGGAGGAGTGAGTAGACGGATGTGGCGGTAGGTAGGTAAATCCTGAACCACTCCAAGGGTACTCCGCGGGACACCGTAATGATAAAGCTTGTGAAGAAGAATGTTGTTTTCAAAGGTGTTCTAAAGCCTTGGAGAGATCCCGGACACCCCCATGGGTGTGGAGTTTTTTTTTAGTGCAAGTTGAGGTTGGTGTGTTTAGTTCAAGGAGTGCCATGTAAGTCGAGCGTTTGGCCTAAACTAAAACCGTAATTGTTCTCGACAAAAGAATTTTGTGCTTGTTGAAGAATGCAGACACGTGGTGTACATGACTTTTTCAAGTAGTTTGAAAAAGATGGAAGAACAGAAATGGGCCTGTAGTTTGCAATGTTTATGTGCATCTTTGTTTTTGTAAATAGGGATGACTTTGGCTGATTTTTAGGTGATCTTGGAAGGTTCCGGTGAGAAATGATTGGTTAAATAATGTGCATCAGAGGCGAAATGATGTTATCATATGATTTTTGCATCCCAGATCCGATCCTTGTCGGTACCCCCGGACTTTTTACCAGATTTTTAACAGTGCGAAGTTTGTGCATTCACAATCAACATAACTGGATCAGGAACATTTGGTGAATGTGTTTTTTGGAAGGTGTCTGTTAACTGGGTTACTGAGGGTGGATTTTGTGTAGAAGTTTTTTTCCCAGGGTAGTGAAGTGATCGGTGAATGCGTTAGCTATGTCAGCGGGTCAGTTATCTGCTTATTCTTGGATGAAAAGGTCCAGGGATTCTGTTTATTGGAGACGTCCTCCTAAATGTTGTTGAGGAATGTCCGGTTTTGTGAGATCATTTTTGAGTTTCCGAAGTTTGTTCTTTGTTGTTGTTTTTTTTCTGTCTGGCAAAACGACTATGTGATTAATTGTTTTTGTATTGTTTGTATTTTTGCTTGTGTTTTGGTTGCTGGTGTTGTTATTTCTTTCAGGTATTTTTATAGAGGCCGTGCTTGTGTTTGCTTGACTTGGAAATTTCTGATGTCATCCAGGCTGTTTTATTGGGTTACGATTTAGGGTCTTCTTTGTAAGGACTGATTCGTTGTAGTGTTTCGTATACGTTGTATGAAGTTGCTGTACGCTATTTTGGGGTCATCTTCTGTGAGTATAATGTTCCCATGATTCATTGTTGAGTCTACGGTTTTTTTGTGTTAAATGTTGCGATGTTTGATCTCTGTATCACGTTTAGTTGGATGTTGTTTTTGTGGCCTGCTTAATGAATTCATAATTGTATGAGGAATATTTGTGAAGTGTATCTGTAGTGTCAGTGACAAATATCCCCTGTGTGTTGTAGGGTCTGGTGTCGTGGAGTTGGGTGATAAATGTTGTCAATGGAGCGTTGGCTGTTATGCGTAATTCTTGTAGGTCCGTTAATTTTAGGGATATAAGAGTTTGCATGTGTGCTTATACTCTTTAAAATTGTGTGGATGATGGCATAATTGAGAAGATTGACCTTAAAGTCACGACATATGACATCGCACGGTTGGTTTTATTTCGTTTACAGCGAGAAGCTGCTCGAAGCTGTTGTTAAAGTTTTGGATTGTGTGTTCAAGCAGTCCTGTAAATAACTCCGACCGTTATGTGTTTTGGTCTATTGTTGGTGTTAATGGTGAATTCGATGAAAAGGTGAGTCAAGTTCTGGATTTCTGGTGTTTGTGTCGAGATTTTGTATGATATTTGATTCTTATGTAAAGACCAACTCCCCTTCCTCTGCCCGTGAGTGCTCCTGGAAGTACGTTCTAGCCATTAAAGTGAGGTGGTGATTGGTGTCATAAGCCATGTTTCTGAAAATGCTAGACAGAGAAAGAGTGGTTGAGGTTGTCAGGTTTAGTGAGTTCTTCATATGATTTGGTGATAATAAACGAAACGGCAGTTGAAGTGGACTATGGAAAATGAGGTCGTTGCTTGAACTGTTTTTAATCGTGTGTTTAAGCTGTCGTCAGTGTGATAGCGAGAGTCAGAACCAGAGTTTTTGTGTGGATGTTGTGAAGGATGGGTGGTCACAATTTGAGATGATATGGGGTCAGTGTGTAACGGATTGATGCAAAGGGAATTAAGTTTTGATGATGATTCATTTGGTGTTGGTGAAAATTCAATTAGTGAGCGCGAAAGTCTTCGTCGTGAGCTGATTGTTAAATGGCATTTCGTATATAGCAGGACATGGCATACTGAAAATGATAAGTCAAAGGAAAAAATAATGAGGGGTGTTATCAGGCGAGAGAGAGAGGAAGAGAGAAATGAGATAGAGAGATAAGATAGAGAGTGTGAGAAAGAGAGGAACCTTTTGAGAGCTTGATAGTGAATGTAGATTGAAAAAGGAGAGAGTTTGGAAGAGGCAATGAGGAGCGGTGATAAAAATGAGGCATACCTACTGATAAACAGATTGTGTTGACAAGTCAGACAAACGCAAGCAATAAAGACAACACATAGGTAAAAACAACAATGTGCTAAGAATCACAATGCTAACTTATCTAAACAGAAACTAAAGTACAGCAGTTGTACCAAATAAAACAATTGGTTTCTTACAAACCAGGGTAATAGATTTAACAGAAACAATTGAATTACATAAATGTTATACATAACTAAGATACTAATAATTTTACAATACATTAATAAGCGAGTAAAATACAGTACTCCAACTACAGTTTGCAATAATATATCCACAGGTGAGAGATGCGAGGCGGCTCGCAAATACAATGTCAGATAAATATGTAATTATTGCAAACCTAAATAGCAAGATGGTATGGTAGACTGTTTTTGAAGTTATAATACCACGTTGAATACAAATTCACATTACACATAATTGCGTATGGACATTTGCATAATAATACTAGTATAATCATAATAGACCAATAATAATAACACTGCAATATCATCCTATACAAAAATAAATATTATGGGATCACATACAGTTTTGCCCTCCAGAGGGCATGAAATAAAATGCGCTGTAAATCACTAAAGGCCTTGGTGGAGTGCAACACATAGTAGGATTCTCAGGGCGTGTTGTGTAGGCAACAGCATAATAATAATATACAGAACAATATACACGCAATAAACCAGAGTGGATACACGTAGTGACACCGAAATCCGTGGCAGGAAAGCAGTCCTGGGTTGCTTCAAAATGACCAAAGAAAAACAAGGCATGCAAAACTTTCAAACAGATGACAGATGAACCGCATCGCCATAACAAAGATGCACCATTCCTGCTCAGGCAATGTACTAACTATTGTATGTCAAGTCGGTGTAACATACGGCATGCATTAGGTACCTCCCATAACATGAGGTTTTGTTATATAACTGAATTTTAAAGATCCTTCATAGTATTCTATAAGTTGTAACCATTACACTGACATGATTCAAGTTGAAACCGTTTCATTGAACACATTTATAAAAATGGAAAATCGATCACTTGATCACAGAGCAAATGATGCTATCTTCAGTAGATGACCATATCGTTATCTTTAGGAGATACCCAACATTTGCAAATTTACCAAATGAGTAATATAATCGACAATAATAATCTGGATACAAATCAATAATACATGCAGACTAAAAATACCTGTGTAATGCATTTCAGTATACAATAATTACATACCGGGGAGTCTTAGATGCTATAAAAAAGATTAAAGGGAGATATGATGAGCAAAGGAAACGACCCATAGCATGTTGGATCTGATGATACTTCAACTACATACACTATATCTTTAAAAACACATTATAATAGTGACATTACCGTTATATTTAGGATAGATAGAGAAATGATCTAAAGGGTAGATGAGACAATGAAGAACTGAAATACTTAATCATTAATTATAAACCTCAAATAACCTGTTGAATAAACAGTACATTTGGTAATTGCATTTCAAATATGACAATACTGACATTTCCTGATTAATTCATGGGGTAATCTTTGGATAGCTAGAAAAAAGATTAAAGGGAGAGATGATGATCAAGGAAAACGAAACACATAGCATGTGGACCTAATGGATATAACTCAAACATACATTACACGTAATATCATTAAACATTTAATATGTGACATTTACAGTGTGTATACTTTGGATAGATGTCCCATTCTCATAAAGTATTCAACAGTCGTTTTTATTGTCGCACAGTCATGCCAGTTTAAGCTTGTTTGGCCTTTCATAATGAATGTTTATTATGAATATAACTTTCTACTTAGGATTTAATTTTCCAAAATGATCCTGACTAGAAGTGGTAACCGGATGAGAAAGTATCAAGGCAATAAGGCTAACGATGCATAATTCCTTTCTTGCTTTTCTCCGCAATGTCGCCAGCCCAAATCCGTTCTTAAAAGTGTCCCTGCTCGGTACACAAGAGCGCATATCACGATTGCATTGCCTTTTATCACAGCCTCTATTGCACTAAAAAAAAATGTTAAGTTTAAAACACTGAAATATTGGATTATTAAAGTTTTCGCGGCGTTCTCCTAAGAGCAGTCGCCATATATTGCAGACAGATACGTACGTTACGATAATTCGAGTGGATACAAAATTGCTAAACATACTGAATACCTATGTTCCAATAAGTGATAAATCGAGAAGATGTCAATGTTATATTCTACATTTTTGCACAAAAAATCTGATTTCAACAACGTACAATTTCCAGCCCTAGTAATCAAAAATCCCCATGTTCCGTTCAAACGCGACGATCCGTTGCTCCCTCCTGCTACGCTCTTGTAATATGGCGTGGAACATAAAGTCGACTACCACACCATGCTTTAGTATGAAGGTAAGACCTGATAACGTATGAGAGACTAAGTCGTTGAAGCACATACTTTCATCAAGAACAGCACGAATAAGCAAAGGCCGACAGATACGTTACGACAGATTACTTTACTTAAGTGTTAACGTAGCAATATACAAAAAATCGGGATATTTTTAAGATCCATGCAGTGTTCCGTGTTATGAGAATATTAAAGTTACGATTTTCAAGATTTCAGGAATCCTTAATGTTGATATTTCGTGATTTTGGAGACCAACTGAACACATTAACGGAGAATGGCCCAGATAGAGAAGTGATTCAAGGGGTAGATAGGAGCACGGAAGAATGAAAAACACTTAATAGAGTTTTAATAGAACCATAATAGTGGTGAAAGAACAGGTACATGTGAGTAAGTACATTTCAAGCACACTGACAATACTGACATTTCAGGATTAATTCAGGGGAGTATTAGGATAGCTAGAAAAAAGATTAAAGGGAGAGATGGTGAGCAAGGAAAACGGAAAACACATGGCATGGGGAAAATGATAAGAACTCAAAATAAATCACGTCAGATCATTATAAACAATTAAATGTGACATACAGGTATTATTTCATTGGTAGATAAGAAGTGATTAAAGGGGTAGATGATGAACAACGGGCCAAATGAAACCATAGCATGTGACATGATAAGCAATCAGATTAGAATACATGTTAATTAATGATCATATGTATGGTAATATAATAAAATATATCGACATAAGATCGTATAATACCAAGCTGAATAAATATTACACGACCAATGACCAAATCGGGGGAATGTTTAGATCGATAGAAAAAGAGTAAATGGGTAGATGAGAGGAAGGAAGAACGAAATACATGGTATGAAGAATATGTTTGGAATACAACTACTTATGTTTCCCCATCTTCAAATATGCTGGTACATGTGTAAATTACATTAATACAGTTATTAAAAAATAGTGGACATGTTAAAGTATACTTTGGATAGTAAGATAAAGGTATAAATGGGTAGATGAGGAGCAAGGAAGAATGGAGACCCATACCCTATAAAGATGACACATTCTCAAAAAATGCTACATACACACATGAACTATCCTTTATTACATATTTAAGAACTAATTGACAATTTTAAGTATATTCTGTGGATAGTTGAACAGGTTAAAGGGGTGATGATGAGCAAGGAGAATGAGGGACAGATAGAGTATGAATATGACAGCGATCAATATACAAAATCATTTGAGAAACCACACACAAAAATTTTGGTGAAACAGGGGATGAAAAAAATAGTATTTGGACATTGCAAACCTGTAAATCTTTATACACATAATCAAAATACTATATGCATGGTGATAACATGGAATAAAATCAGGAAAAAAAATCAGAGGAATATTGGGAATCTCATAACTGAGGTGCCACCCCACATAACACTGCGTTGTAGAGCTGTGACGTAGTAAAAGCTCCAGTGGAGTGCAGCACGGTATGATATGTTTCCACGGCATGACGCGCTCCGGTCGGCCGCGGCATTATTGATAATAATTAATACGCATACAATTTTTAAAAAATAATGGCATATATGAATAATCATAACATTATACCCACCTACCTGGGAGGGCAACCATGACCTGACCAGAAAACCACTGGTGTGAATGATAAAAGCAAAGCTGGGTATAGTGGAACATCAACACAAAGGTGTTTTACCGATGTTGGAGGGACTAAGAAATAATGGAGACCATTAGAAAAATGAAATCAATAAGGTGCAAAGTGGATGGGGTATGGAACAATTATAGGAGGTAAAGAGTTTTAGGGACGTGGGGAGAAGTTGGGATAAAACAGTAATAGGAGTATTTATAATCACAAATTGAGGAGTATACAGGAATGATTAGAACATGATAGGTAGCCCTTGAACAATACTTTGTTCTTATTCACCCAGTATTATCATCATTATCTATTATTATTGTTGTCATTTTCTTCTATTTCGAATCAATCGTGACGCAATTCAAGGCCGTATCTAAGCTTAATTAGGCCTAGATCCCTTAGACAATGGCATTATACCACAAAAAGGTACGCTCAGGGACCTTCATGTAGAGAGAGGGCATGTTTACACATACCGTTTATGCGAAATATTAACATTAAATAGAATTGCTTCCCTTTGTATCCCATAAGGTGTGTTGACGCGAAAGTCAGTGACCACTCCCCTCGGAAAAAAAATCGAATATGTACTTTCAGCTGCTGGTCAGGTAATCTGCATTCTGTGGATTCGACTAGTAAGAAATGTCATCATCAGATATACAATGAATAGGACTCGTCAAAATTGTTGAAGGGATGATAGAACGGACGAAAATAATGGGTTTTTTTAATTGAAAAAAGTCAAGATCTTGATGATGCAAGGTCATTCGATGTAAAAACATTCAGTTGGTAATATTTACACGAAATCATCTACTTTTCTTGTGATTTTCTTTTAAAGTACGTGCAAGTTTTTCTCCCTTTACCTATCGGAAAACGAGTCCTTCTTTTTGAAAAATCAATCTATCGGCTTCAAATGTAGCTATTTGCATGCCAAAATAAATGATTGGAATTTGGGGGATTTTCGAATGGAATCAGTGAAATAAATCTGATGGAGTTTGTGAGAATCTTGAGTTTGTAAACTGTTTTCTCGCTGTTTTTTTTTTTCCGAGCAGATAGAGTATTAATAGTAGGGGTAACATGCCGCAAGATACGTGGGCTATGCACGGTGTATATCTGTTGTGCAGATCAAACGGGCATGAATCAGGACAGGCAGATGGTACAGCGTAAGCTGCGTGGAGAGACATTGCGTTGTGTTTTGACGGGGGTGAGGTTAGAAAAAATGTACGTACATCTGCTTATAATTGTCAAATTGATTCCCGGAAAATTTACAGGATGCCGTAACAGGTCAGGTTTTCGACAAGTAAGCTAATTTCTCCCCTCACCAATCAGCGAGAAGAGTTCAGCCCCAAAACATGATATCATCAAAAACAAAGACAATGCGTCAATATTCCTTGCCTGAGAATAACGCGCAGCGGCCCGTTTACGGCAAATGCCGTTCACACTTGCGTGATAATCACGATGCTCGCTTAATACAATTCATATACCAGTTCTAATCTCCCAAAATACAATGCATATGTACTTAATAAGATTGAATACCGGTCAAATTAATTTGCCTCTCAATAAAAATATGTTGGGATTTTTTCAAAATTTCAAAATGATGGGCACTACGGTGTTGTGGCATAGCAACACGGACACAGGCTCATGAAGATCGATCACCGAGATAACCCGCCACCAGATACAGCCCCGCAAATGTCCTGGTTAGCCATGGTCAATTGGTTCAACACGATGACATCATAATTTTTTATATAGGGTCGCCAAAGTTTGGACGGACTCGCCATAGAAACCCACGTTAACAATCTCGACACTAAGTGAAAGTAAGTAGTCCAATTGCCCAGGTAGGCCCACCCGTATGGTGAAGTGAAATTGACGGGGAGTAGTTATCAGCGGCCATCCATTGACTGCATGCTCAAGTAGGGGGGGGGGTAGGAACCCGATCTGCTCGATTTGGGGCATTGGGGATTTCAACTAAGGTGAAATTCTCAACGGTTTAGTAGTTATCGCGCCTCTACCCTCAGTATTTTGTATCATTTCTCTTTTGCGATAGGCCTACTGGGGAAAACACACACACACAATTGAAAAAAAAAAGTAAAGTAAAAAAAAAAAAAACAATGGACTAACAGAAAGTAGTCTAATCCCAGTGGAATTGGTTAATATCTAGTAGTCTGTCGGTCAATATCATCCCCAATTCTTGATTGACAAGTTGACTGCGACATGTGGGTGGTGTGGATACATAATCGTTGCTTAATTTTCAAAATCAATTCATCCGGCAAGACATTTCGAAACTACGGTTTACTTTGTATCATCATGTGTCCAATGAAGCAAAATGAGACATCAAGACACACATGAACACGCAGCAAAGACTACAACCTACTTGATAGATGTGTGGACTCAAAAAGTGATCAATAATTAATTTATAGGGCCAATTGACAGCTTCTTCCAGATTTTAAATGGAAGTTAAAGATGCAAATACTAGTTCCAGACATCAAAAATCTGATTTTTGATGATTTTTGGTTTATCTGATTAGTCAAATCACTGATAGGCCTTAAGTAGTTTTCAAAGATGTCATTATGGGCCATTCACCCAGTAAGTTAGACTAGTAGTAGAATTAGAACTAATGATCATGAAGGTCTATAGTTTTCGGCAATGGTGTCGTTGCTCGGAATTAGTGACATTTTTTGACTTGCGTCAAACAGACAAAAAAAAGATGTCTGGGGATGTCCTGGTACTCCTGTCATTAAAATGGATAATTAAAGTTTGGCCAAATAGAAGATAGTTAAACGATTGATATAAAACTGCTATTTATGGCTATTCTTTCAGGGTACCCGGGCAGGGCACATACAATCCTGCCGATCAAAATGAAAGCAATGACGTTTTACCTTATATGATAAGAATTTGGTAATTTTAAATTTTTTGGCTATGTAGGACATTTTGTGTAAACAGAAGGATTTTAGAAAATATAATGAAGTTTTTCTTGGTTTTTTGGGGATTTTTATTTTTAAAGTAGTGCAAGGTTTTTCTCCCGTACTATCGGGGAAAGGGAAAAAAGGAGTAATTCTTTCTTGAAAATCGATCTATTGGTTTCAAATGTAGCTAATTTGCAGGGCAAAATAAATGATTGGAATTGTTGGGGATTTCGAATGGAACAGGCACTAATCTGTGGGTTTGTGACTGAATCGGTGAGTTGTAAACTGTTTTCCGCGTTGTTTTTTTTTTTCCGAGCAGATAGAGTATTAATAGTATGGGTACCATGCGCAAGATACGTGGGCTATGCACGGTGTATATCTGTTGTGCTGATCAAACGGGCGTGAATCAGGACAGGCAGGGGTACAAAGGTAAGCTGCGTGGAGACGAGAGTACATTGCGTTGTGTTTTGCCGGGGGGGAGGTTAGAAAAATTACGTAAATCGGCGATTATGTTCAAATGATCCCGGAGACAAGGAAATTTACAGGATGCAGTCCGCGAAACATGTCAGGTTTTCGACAGTAAGTAAGTTCTCCCTCCCCGCCCACCAATCAGCGAGAAGCGATCAGCCCCATCAAATGATATCATCAAAAACACAAGCAATGCCGTTCATAGCTTCCTTGCCTGAGAATAACGCGCAGCGGCCCGTTTACGGCAAATGCCCCCTTGTCGTTCACACTTACTGTGATTAATTCACGATCGCTCGCTTAATACAAGTCTTACATTCTAATCTCAACACAAATAACATGAATATGTACTTTAATAAGATTGAAACCGACAAATTAATTGCCTCTCAATAAAAATATGTTGGGGATTTCTTTTCAACAAATATTCAAAATGCTTGGCATTTACGGTGGTGGCATAGCCAACACGGGACACAAGGCTTGAATATCGATCACACGAGTACCCGCCCAGATTACAAGCCCCAGCACATCTTGTAGCCATTGCAGTCAATTTGGTTCAACGAGACATCCACTTTATTAGGGTCCGCCAAGTTTTTGGACGGAACTCGCCTTAGAAACCCACGTTAACAATCTCGACCCCTAGTGTGAGTGAAAGTAAGTAGTCCAATTGCCCAGGTATGCCCACCCGATGGTCGAAGTGAAAATTGACGGGGAGTAAAGTGATTATCGCGCCCTCATGGACACTGCTAGAAAGTCGGGGGGGGGGGGGGTAGACACGATCTGCTCCGATTTGGGCATTGGGGATTTCCAATAAAGTGAAATTCCAACGAGTTAGTAGTTATCGGCCCTCTCCCTTCGCTATGTTTTTTTCATTTCTCTTTGAGTAGGCCTAATGGGGAAAAAACCACACACAATTGGAAAAAAAGTAAAGTAAAAAAAAAAAAACAATTGGACTACAGAGTAGTCTTGTCTAATCCCGTGGAATTGGTCATTAAATCTAGTGTCTGTCGGTCAATATAATCCCCAATTCTGGATTCTGCAGTTGACTGGAACATCTGGGGGTCTGGGGGTGGGGTCGTTCGTGGTTGGTTAGTGTTGTGTCACCACGTGGATACTGGATACATAATCGTTGCTTAATTTCCAAAGCAATTCCTCCTCGCAAGGAACAGTTCGAAAAATACGGTTGACTTTGTATCCATCATGTCCACCTGAATGCATAAATGAGACATCAAGACACACATGGCAAGCCGCAGGCAACGCTTACACCCTACTTGAATGGATGTGTCCGGACCTCAAAAAAAGTGATCAATAATTTTCTTTGAGTCGTGCCAATTGACACGTCTTCCAGATTTCAATGTTTGATAGTAAATATGCAAATAATAGTTCCAGACAGTCAAAAATCGGATTTTTGATTGATTTTTTGTTATCTGATTTATCAACTCACTGAATAGTGCCTCTTTTAAGTTGTTTCCAAGATGTCATTATGGACTTCACCCAGTAAGTTAGACTATTAGTAGAATTAGGAAATACTGATCATGAAGGTCTATAGTTTTCGGCAATGGTGTCGTTGCTCGGACTTAGTGAATTTTTTTGACTTGAGTCAACAGACAAAAAACAGATGTCTGGGGACGTCCATGGTACTCCTGCGTCATTTAAATTGGATAATTTAAAGTTTGTCCAATAGAAGATTGTAACGATTGATTAAAAAACTGGATATTATGGCTATTTGCTTCAGGTACCCGGCAGTGGCACTCCCAGCATGCCGATCAAAGAAAGCAAGAGTTTTACTTATCTAAAATGATTTAGTAATATTTTGCTTATTGTAGCATTTTGTTCAAACAGAATGTATTTAGAAATATAATATTGCCTTCTTAATTAAATGGCATTTCGCTTTCATTTTTAAGGTTTTACCAGCGTAAGAGTCAATAAAAACGTCAAGCGTGCACAAATGAAACGGATTGTGCAAGGTGTATAATTTGTATTTTTTTCTGATTTGTAAAAGAACGATACAAATTAATCATCATTACGAAACCCCCTAAAACTACAAAAGGCAATACGAAATTTCGCCGCCATCTTAGATTGTAACCCAGAGATAGGACGTGAAGGTCCTTACTTTCACTACGGTTGGGAAAAAATCAAAATATTTTGAATGAAAACTATGGTTCTATGGCCAAATTTGCGGTCGAATCCAAAGATGACCTTTACTTTTTACATACAAACTCTAAACCGTTTCGCTAACCCTAATTGAATCAGAGGTTTGGGGGGCAAGAAACCCAAAGGCTGAACAGTTTAAAAACAAAATAAAAGAAGCCCATCTGTAAAGGTAGTTGTCAATTTTGTTTTATTATTGACTGCTCAAAAATGACTTTTTCGTTAATCCTTTTCAACACATTACTAGTATTTAGTTGATAAAATATAGATCTGGACTCACACCATATGAATATTTCTACATTGAGCATACAATTTCGGCTGGAAAGTAAAATGGTACCCCTTCTTGTAATTGCGTTAGATTATAGCTTTAACAATGAGTTGTCGTTTGTCAAATTTGACTACGGAATTAGCTCTTCGTCTCTTCATTAAAGGCATTCGTTATTGTTTGACGGTCCTTGCTAGTAAATATTTTAAACTTGAATTGCCATCAACCTTTTTCTCGACGCATTGTCTGAGGCCCTTGCCCCTTATTTTGTCCCCGCAGTGGTAACGGTGGGTGGTAACGTTATTTCATTAGTTACTTTTCTGTCATGTAGCATCACTGATGTCACAATTCGCTTTCCATGGAAAGACTACATTGAAATCTCTAGAGGCAAGAGCATGTGTTAGGACACTGAAAAAGTCCTACCCCAGTAGTGTTGTAGCTGTTCAACTAGTATTGGGTAATCAATATCTCCTATACAGTCGCACAGTCAAAGGCTAAAGAGAAACGGGTATACATTTGAAAAAAATCGCGCCGCCCTCTAGCTTTTCAAAAATGATATTGTGAAATGCGTTGTAAAGCTTTAAATTTAAAATGTACCAACCGATGATGAACAATCCCCACCTGATGTTGATGTCATCTTTCTGGACTGGAGACAAGCTTTTGATAAAGTTAGTACCCACAGTTCGGTCTGAAATTCACCAATATGGTATCATGACGGGGCATCTTTGCCATGATTTATCTTTTCGTTTTAGACCAGCTGTAGTGTGTGCATTTCAGGGGTGAATCTTCAGGGTGGGTTGCTGTTAAATCTGGGGTCCCTCAGGGCTCGTGTTGGTCCTCTCTTTAAAACTTATTTGTACTAGATTCTGCTAAATAATCGAACTCGACTCTCCCAAGTATGCTGCTGGACACCCATTCTCACAGGCCCCTTCGTTCAGTCGATGATATCAACATCATTCAAAATGATCTCAATAATATTGTTCAGTGGTGTCAATCCAACAAAATGTCGCTCAACCCTGACAAGTGTAAAGTCATGAAATTGTGCTGGGTGCTTGGATCCCACCTCTGGGTGTTGTTCAAAGTCACAAGTACTTAGGTCTCATCATCACCACCTCTAATTTAAAATGGGGATATCATGTTAAGAATGTCACTTCTTGTGCCCCTAGGCTCCTTGGTTTTATAAGGCGGTTGGTTCGCTGCAATGGTCCAAACATTCTTGTCGGACTATACAACACTGTGTCGTCCAATTCTTGAATACGGAGTTCCTCCTTGTTTACCATATTAAACTGGTTACATTCTCTGGAAAAAATTTAAAACGGCTGGCCCGTTGTTGCATTCTAGCACCCATGGGTTAACTTCAGTATTGTGATCGTCTTCAGCAACTAGACCTCATCACTGAGAGATTACGTACTTGACTATTGCCTTTGTTAGCAAATGTCTGCATGTATGGCAAGTATGATCCTTTTCAATTTATCTAGTCTTGTCAACTCTCGCCTTGCAGCTACATAAGTTCAGTCATACTTTTGCCCGTACTGATATACTTTCAAATTTACTGTTTTTAATTGTTTTCCTGCTTTCGTTGATCAAATCCCTGCTGATATATATAATCAACTCTTGTTCAACCTCCACAGGTTTTTATCTTTGGCCAAAGCGCACTTTAAAAATCTTAGTTGGTTTGAATGATTTTGGTTATTTTTGTTTGTATTTTATTTTTTGAGGTGTGCAATTGTGTGGTATTAGTCAGTTATTCTCTCAGTTTGAGTCAGCTGTGTGTAGGGGGGTATATGCGTTTGATATATTTTGTGTTTAATGTGTGTTTCGAGTGTGAGTGGATGGGTTGGTGGATGAAATTTGTATTGTAAGGAGTGTGAGCAGATGGTGGTATTTTTGTGTGGCCTATGGCCTAGGATCAAAGTTGTGTTGGCCCAGTACCAAGCTGGCAGCGGTGTTCAAATATTAAGCTTTGCCATGTCGCTTTAAGGAAATAAAATTGGAGACCCTCCACCCGGTTGACACACTGACCTCTAAACATGGATAGCGGGTCTGAGTCGCCGATTGAAACAGGAAGTTGCTTTTCGCCATGGCAATATGGCAGGAAACAATGCATACACCTTGTCAAAGTTAAAGGAATTTTGTATAACAATAGAACATCTGTGTGGAATATGTGCACAAGCAGGTGTATGCATTGTTTCCCGCCATATTGCCAAGGCGAAAACCAACTTCCTGTTGTTTCAATCGGCGACCATTCAACTGTGCGGCAGCCCGCTATCCATGTGTAGAGGTCAGTGGGTTGACAACAGAATAAAACGCTCTTAGTATTTTCATCATAATAATAAAATAATGAAAGAAAAATACGACTCCACCCCACCTGATCAACTTTAAAAACCTCACAAGCGGGCTACCATTACAAAATACACACTAATAAACA
>JAMKCH010034539.1:0-16023 GCA_023653785.1 Ophioderma brevispina | reverse complement strand
ATATTTCTAAACATTACCTTCAAATTTCTCATGTCCCAGAACCCCATATATATCAAAATTATAATTGTTTTATGGTCCATTCAATACATTACAAGTACTTTTTCATTTGACCAATCAGAAAGCAGCATATTAATGACGCCATACAAATTTGAAAATACTTCCATTGAACTCAGCGGGTCAACAAAACCCCCTAATATACCTTAAAATTGACCAAATAAACCTTCTAATTTCAACAAATATTTTTGGCCAGCTTTGATTCAATTCTGGCCCACTGTGCGTCGGCTCAAAATAGTGCTGGCGCTGTTCATATGCCCTTTTCTTAAAATCTATACTAGAATTGTATCAAAAATTGCTAATTCTTTGAAAGTTTCAGTTGTGTTCTATAGGGAAATGGTATCAAAACATTCATAATATTGTCACGCGGGGTACAAATCAGAGGGCGCGATGTGGTACTTTTACGTGTATTTCAATGGAGCGTTTATTTAGTGGTGTGCGCCCTTTGAAGCGCTATTCGGGACTGTCAATTTTCACTATTATATTGCGATTTCGAGTCTGAAAAGACCTCCGAATTCTTTAAATTTGTGAGATTTTACATTAGACATCTATATTTGACCAAATCGCATTAAACAAATCAATTGTTTAACGATTTAACAAAAGAAATCGCTCGAAAACAAGGTGCTCATGAAAATGGTCGATGTATGCCGTGTTTTCGCTATGGACTGCAATTTGGCTCAATCCTGGTTGAGATACGAATTGTTGACACCTCGCGAAATCAAACTGGTACATTGAAATTCAATATAATTGCGTGGTGTATGTTTATGACTAAAAAGACTAATTGAATAGCTAATTATCTACTCCAGTTCGCATTGTTTCTCGTTTAAGGGAAGCGGGATGTCAAAACCGCGTTTCCCTTTTTTTACCAAAAAAGCGTGCGTCGAGTTTTAACATTGTAATTCAATACTCCACACTAATCCCTAGAGGTATTTTATAGAAGAAAATAACATTGTAGGTTTTATTGACTTTATACAACATATGTTAAGAAGAAAAAAGTAGAAAAACTACACATCAAAGATGCGAAAATTACTATTTTCCCACCCCTACCCCTTATTATTTGCACGGCAATCCTGTCATACATGCGCTATAGTGACAGCCGATTCGGGCGGGGGTGGGGGTTGTCCGTGAAATAAGCATATTCATTACTTAAGTGATGTGTTCAATGTATCATTTACATTACTTGAAGACAATTCAAAGGTGTTTGAATCTCACAAATCATACTTGGTTCCACAAAAACGCTTTTTAACAGTTGTATTTCTTTGAGTAAACGCGGTAAAAGAGTGACAAAATGCACGAAAATGGGGTATTTTAGAATATATATCAATTTACTTGGAGAGCCATAACTCCTGTTTAATGTGTCGTGGGGAAGCAAAAATTGAAATTTTTTCTTAAAAAGGTCCATATTTGTAAAAAAATAAGAAAAAAATCAAAAACAATTTTTTCAAGTGTGTTCAAAGGGCGCACAACACTAAATAACTCCACGTTTGGGGGAATGGTAGGTAGTTCCGGTAAAATAAGAAAACATGTGTGAGATATTTTGCAGTCCTTTGGGGACCGGTTTCCAGTGAGGGTGGTATATTATAATAAAAGTGAAAGAGTATAGCTTGATCATCGCTGAGATTATCACAAAATGTTGAAATTCGATTCTGTGTAGAAAGTAGGCCCTCGGCTTCCGGCCCCTATTCGAAAGCGGCTATGAGGCGTGCACGTCGGCTCAAAATAGTGGTGGCGCTGTTCATATTCCCTTTTCTTAAAATCTATATTAGAATTGTATAAAAAAATTGCTAATTCTTTGAAAGTTTCTATAGGGAAATGGTATCAAAACATTCAAAATATTGTCACGCGGGGTACAAATCAGAGGGCGCGATGTGGTACTTTTACGTGTATTTCAATGGAGCGTTTATTTAGTGGTGTGCGCCCTTAGCTTCGATCGTACCCGTACGTAGGAGCTGAAACACATAAAATTACTGTCCGCACGATTCCTTTTCCAATTTTTTTTAAGCGACTAAATACGCGCGGGTACCTTTGATCAGGCAAGGTGGGAATAGGGGCCTACTTAGCGTATGTGTTTTTGGCCGTTTCTTTTGCACAGTATCATGGAAAGTTGTATCATGGTATATCTGGTGGGAATTTTGGCGTATTTTTGCCGCGGGAATTGTTGCTTTTGAACTGTGGTGTGTTTGCCGGCCATTTATTTTGCACGTATTGACAATGTATTACTATAATTCTCTGCCAAAGCCTTTTCGCTTCGTCAAAACTACGTCCACATTCCCGCCAGACAGAACCATGACAACACACATAAGCCATTTTAACGTGTATTTCAATGGAAGGATTATTTGGTGGTGTGCGCCCTTCTAACCAGACTTCCAGCTGTGTCTTCTTATAGCAGAATAAAAAAAAACATGTTCATAATTTTAATCGTCGGTTGCTTTCAATATAATCCACAAACATGCTTAAAAATAAAACAGATAAATTGTAAATATTACAAAGCTATTGACCAAAAATTTGTATAATGAATTACTCCATAGAGAAGCACTGAGTACACGGTACAAACAGCTACTATTTTTTAGCGTTACCAAATTTGACGCACCACCGGGGACGGTGTGTGGTAATTGTGGGTGTCCCAAGCAGCTGGTTTCAAATGCAAGCATCTCAGAACAATTGAGTGTCTGCTTGAAATGGCACACCATTACACTGTAAAAATATGGAGTAAAAATTGGGATCGCTCTGGCAAAATGGGGATCGCTCAGGAGTAAAATTTTACTCAAAATGGAGTAAATTTTACTCCATGTTTAGTTTTTTAATGCTATCGTAACATTTATAATGACATTCAGCACCATGGTGCACAACTACATCAATCTGCAGATGCACAACATTTTAAAATGGCGACAATTTAGGGGTGGTCAAAATAATGGAGGAGCAGAAAGGAATGGAGGAGCAGCTTTCTGAATGTAGAGGCATTCAGCATTTTTGTCAGTTTGGGCTCACACGGGTTAGGTACAGTCTCGCGTAAAACAAAATGGTGCCAAGAAAGACTCGACATGATTGGCGTCTGCTCAGAGATAAAAATGACCTCCAAGAGCAGTCTATAATTGAGGTACGCAACCTCAACCTCTGCAAGATGCTCATGTATCTGCGGCAGACAGGTATGAGAAAAGGCGATTCCAATTAGGAAGACGAAGAAGAGAACACGTCATTCAACAAAGTACAGTTGAAGAGAATAGGCACACGTATTATAACACTCGACTATCTGATCCTTTCTTTGGGAGTGAGGTTACCACCCCGGAGTTTCCTTATTAAACATGCAATTTGGTAAAACTGGATACCTTAGATGGGCTTCTTTCTATTGGCATCAAAATAAGTACAATCATTCAGAATATGACGTCACTATGATGTCATAAGTGAAGACAGGTATGAACATACTGGATATTGGATGCCATGGATATTTGACAATTTTGATGGCTTACCAACATAGCACTACAAGTCTCTGTTTATGTAACAGATGTAAAATCTGATATTTTTATAACTTTCTTTCTACACTGTGTCTATGGAAAGTTTGCTGCCTTGCGCGGACTTTATGACGACATCCCCCATTCATCACTTCAAGATCGTCCTAACACTAGCTTTATCCCAGTTGGTGCATTTTTTTGCAAGAAAAGGCGCAGAAAAAATCGATTGATAATTACAATGAATCTTTTGGCGCCCCATCAGATGTGAGATAAGCTGAGAGGAAGCTGGAAGAGACATACATCAAGGTTTCAGAGGATGAGCTCGACAACAGATTAAATGTAGAAGGGCAAGCACACGCAAAAAAGCAATTATGATCAGAACGTGCACAACTTCAGAGAAAGGTCATCTTAGGGAATACCCAATAAGAAAAGCTATAAAACTGGTAAAACCACTGTAAAAGTCTTCTTGGAAATCCCCGAATGCTGGTGATGAAAAAGAAAACTATATTGCATATAATCCCAATACAAGAGAGTTTCCACTCCACCAGGAGGAATACAAGACGGTAAAGATTCTCTAGGACATGTAGATGGAAAGACCTGTGGGGATGATAGAATACCACCTCAAGAATTGAAGCGGTGCGAAGATCTAGACGGCATTATTATTAGTATTCTTTTTGCAGCGGGGTATATTGTCTATAATTACCTTCATAGATTTTAAGAAAGCCTTTGATAATACCCACCGAGGTAAATGATGAAAATGCTAAGGGCGTAGTACAGACCTAATTGTGAATGTCATCGAACAAAGGCAAAAGTGATCACACCTGATGGGAAAACTAAACTGTCTGAAACTACTTATTATTTATTGATTACGCTCCAGAGCAGAAAGCCCCACAATCCCATGTAATACTATATAGTTAATCACCAGGGTGCAACTAATAAATGATCACCAAGGACGGCAGTTGAAAGATCGTCTTCTTCTTTCAACTGTTCAAATGGTCAAGTGTCAATTGGATCAATTGCTAATTGAATTAATTATATCAAGCGGTTACGGACGAACTTTTGTCATAACTGCCAATGCCCATAGATGAAGTGGCAATTGGACCACCGGAAAAATGGACCATCTGAGACTGTACCGAAAGAGATTGTACCAAGTTGTACCAAGTTGGATTGGCCTAAAATGGAATTGAACGTCAACACATTCTCTTTTTGTCAAACATAATATTTAAAAAGGTAGATAAGAGCTTAAAATTTTTGAAACATATTTATGAGTGCATGTAACATTTATCCACCCAATTTTTTCATTTCGCGCATGCCACTAATTTCTGTCAATAAATGTGGATACCGTAATAAACATCATTATCGTATAGTCGATATTGTTTCTGAAACCCATCACAAACGGTACATGTACAAATTGACTGATGGAAATGATCATTTGAAGTAAATTTAGGCTGAAAAAAATGCCCTTCGATACTACAAATATTGAGATTTGTGTCATTTAAAGATGCAAGATGGCTGGTGCAATCGTGTCCAGCGCACTTTTAACTCGCTCTTTAACTTTGGCCATGTTTTTATAAAAAAATTTTAATAGAGGAAATACAAGAATATCCCCTCCAATGAACAAGCTATTTTTCACCAAATAGTTATACTATTAGACGTAAAGTGCATCAAAATGCCCAGCACGAGATGCTTATAGTCGGTACAGCTGATAGTGGGCCAATTGAGGTGAAAGTAATGAGCGAGGAGTAATTAAATTGCCCCAAATCTGCTGTACAAATGAAACTAATTGGAGAAAACATAACAGTTTACAACGACAATTGTAAAATTGCATTACTTTCGAAATATAACCAGTGCATTTTCGACATTTTACAGCAGTTTTCCAGATGCCAAGGAAGAAAAAGGTGCACCTACACACCCAAGATAGTTGAGCCTTACTGCAGCCTACTTAGTAGTGTACATGTATATCCTATACGTTTCATCTACACTGTCTAACATTTTGTCGCATGCGAGCTATTAAGAGTTAATCTTCGTGAAAACCATGCAATATCTGAAAATCTGGGAAGAAGGGGGTCAGCAAATTTAAACCGTACTGAATATGTAGACCCCCTACCACAAACCATTCATGAAAATATGGCTAAAAAATCACAGTGTTCCTAGACCATCTCGTATGAGAGAGTGAAACATCACTTATTCACATGAAAATATTGGTGTTTTGAAAAACACCAATCTCAATGTTTATGGATGAGACTGGAAAACGCATGAAGGAAAACCACTACAAGTTTATGAGAATCTTAATAATAGTCTATTAAGTATACCACTTTAACAAAACTTCTTTAAATGTCATAGTTTGTTCAAAAATGTTCTAATTTTTTATGAATATCCCTGGTTTTTTGGCCCAAAATGGGTAATTTTGGGGAACCACGGCTGACTTGGTCAGCAGTTTGAATTTTTTTTTATGACTTGACTAGAGAGGAGAGTTGTGGGCCCATCTTACAAGAAAATAAAATCAATGTGCTTTGACATCTATAATATAGAAACACCACACTGTATATTGGTGTTTTTTTAACCTAAGATTCATTCAGTGTTAGAAGTGACATTGTAAGATGTACACTGAGTAAATACTTTAGAGGCCTTAGAAGAAGAACATTGATTATCCTGGGTCAAATTTATTTAAGAGACCTCTAGAATTGTCCAATTGTTTAAATATGTGTCAAGAATCCAGTGTTTCTAGAACATATTTTACACGATTTAGCAAAAATTGATCAATTTCCATTGCAAGTATGCACGGAAAGCACTAGTTATCATACTTGGTTGACATAAATGAAAAAATACAGCAAGTTAAAACATGTAAGATCCCCATGCCGACCCGCAGATATGCAAACGAGCTCATTAATATGCACAAATAATGATGACACATTGAATGGGTATTGCATCCACAACTATTCACATACCAAATTGCATTATATTCGGTCAAATAATGATGACACATTGAATGGGTATTGCATCCACAACTATTCACATACCAAATTTCATTATATTCGGATATTTGGGATCTCATAGAAGTTTAATTTTTAGTAAAGAGTCGATCAGAACAAATATGCAAATTAACTCATTAATATGCACAAATAATGATGACACAGTGCAAGGGTATTACTTGCATTCACCACTACCCATGCACATAGTGACCCATGCACATACCATGTTTCCCCTTATTTGGATATTGGGATTGGTAGGACGTTTCACCTGTTAGTAATGAGCCAATCCGAGCAAATTGCAAATAAGCTCATTAATAGCACACATAATGATGGAACAAAGTGATCACACCTGATGGAACAACTAAATGTCTGAAACATACGTATATTTATTGATTACGAATCAGAGCAGAACGCCCACAATCCATGTAACACTAGTGAATCACCAGGGTGCAACTAATAAATGATCACCAAGGACGGCAGTTGAAAGATGGTCTTTTTCTTTCAAATGTTGAGTCAGTGATATTTTATGGCTGTGAAGTTCGAGGCCTACCTCGCAAGTTAAAAAAAATCAGAAGGCACCTTCCAGATAGCTGCTTCACTATAATGGTAAGGGCTGCCTTCAACACCCAATAGCAACAACACATCATCAACAAGGAATTATACGCAAAGCTGCCAAATGTGTCAACCAAGCTAAGAGAAAGAGGGACCCCCTGAAGAGCCACTGATCTAGGAGCAGTGATAAGTTAGTATCAAGCCTGATACATTGGACTTCCGAACATAGATCTTTTAGTACAGCTCACTTACATAGACATCGTAAACATATGACACAAGACAGGAAGAGTATGAAATGAAAACTGCAATGCTGGACAGGCGAGTACAGAAAGCCATCACGATTTGAGAAGCCTACTTGACTTGACTTAAGCAAGCAAGCAAGGGTGTAAAGAGGAACATGGAAAATTTGGCAAATGGTCAAGTGTCAATTGGATCAATTGGTAATTGAATTAATTATATCAAGCGGTTACGGACGAACTTGAAACTATTGTCATAACTGCCAATGCCTATAGATGAAGTGGCACTTTGTGGACCCAACACCGGAAAATGCCCATCGAGAACTGTACGAAAGAGTTGTCCCAAGTGTACCAGTTGGATTGGCCTAAAATGGAATTGAACGTCAACACATTCTCTTTTTGTCAAACATAATATTAAAAAAGGTAGATAAGAGCTTAATATTTGGAAACATATTTATGAGTGCATGTAACATGTATCCACCCAATTTTATCATTTCGCGCATGCCACTAATTTCTGTCAATAAATGTGGATACCGTAATAAACATTATTATCGTATAGTCGATATTGTTTTTGAAACCCATCACAAACGGTACATGTACAAATTGACTGATGGAAATGATCATTTGTAGTAAATTTAGGCTGAAAAAATGCCCTTCGATACTACAAATATTGAGATTTGTGTAATTTGAAGATGCAAAATGGCTGGTGCAACCGTGTCCAGCGCATTTTTTACTCGCTCTCAAGTTTTATGCTTGAATTCATATATGTAGAAGTAAAATTTTATGAGCAGCCAATCCTTTAGAAGATGTGCTATTAACAATTTTGTCTCTTAATAAATACGTCAATGTTTTAAAAAAATATTGGTGTTTAACCTAACCCTTTTCTGCAATACTACCTCACACACAATAGTCTATGGAGAAACTGGCAACTTTGGCCATTTTTCTATAAAATTTAATAGAGGAAATACAAGAATATCCCCTCCAATGTACAAGCTATTTTCACCAAATAGTTTTACTATTAAACGTAAAGTGCATCACAATGCCCAGCACGAGATGCTTATAGTCGGTACAGCTGATAGTGGGCCAATTGAGGTGAAAGTAATGAGCGCGGAGTAATTAAATTGCCCCAAATCTGCTGTACAAATGAAATTAATTTGAGAAAACATAACAGTTTACAACGACAATTGTAAAATTGCATTACTTTCGAAATATAACCAGTGCATTTTCGACATTTTACAGCAGTTTTCCAGATGCCATTGAAGAAAGCGGTGCACCTACACACCCAAGACAGTTGAGCCTTACTGCAGCCTACTTAGTAGTGTACATGTATATCCTATACGTTTTCATCTACACTGTCTAGCATTGTGTCGCATGCGAGCTATTAAGGATTAATCTACGTGAAAACCATGCAATATCTGAAAATCTGGGAAGAAGGGGGTCTGCAAATTTAAACCATACTGAATATGTAGACCCTCTACCACAAACCATTCATGAAAATATGGCTAAAAAATCACAGTGTTCCTAGACCATCTCGTATGAGAGAGTGAAAAATCACTAATTCACATGAAAATATTGGTGTTTTGAAAAACACCAATCTCAATGTTTATGGATGAGAGTGGAAAACGCATGAAGGAAAACCACTACAAGTTTATGAGAACCTTAATAATAGTCTATTCAGTATATGACTTTAACAAAACTTCTTTAAATGTCATAGTTTGTTCAAAAATGTTCTTATTTTTTATGATTTCCCCTTGTTTTTTTGCCCAAAATGGGTAAATTTGATGAACCACGACTGACTTGGTCAGCAGTATGAAATTATTTTGATGACTTGACTAGAGAGGAGAGATGTGGGCCCATCTTACAAGAAAATAAAATCATTGTGCTTTGACATCTATAATATAGAAACACCACACTGTATATTGGTGTTTTTAACCTAAGATTCATTCAGTGATAGAAGTGACATTGTAAGATGTACACTGAGTAAATACTTCAGAGGCCTTAGAAGAAGAAAATTGATAAATCTGGGTCAAATTTATTTAAGAGACCTCTAGAATTGTCCAATTGTTTAAATATGTGTCAAGAATCCAGTGTTTCTAGAACATATTTTACAAGATTTAGCAAAAATTGATCAATTTCCATTGCAAGTATGCATGGAAAGCACTAGTTATCATACTTGGTTGACATGAATGAAAAATACAGCAAGTTAAAACATGTAAGATCTATCGCAAGCCATAAAGGCCATAACGTATTGCCGCAACGCGTTGCGACATTTCGGCAACGCGTTGCGAGAAAGTAGCAACGCGTTTTTAGAAAGTCACAACGCGTTGCAACATTTCGCCAACGCGCAATCTCACAACGCGTTGCGACCTTCACAACGCATTGCAACCCTTCACAACGCGTTGCGGTAATACGTTATGACCTTTATTGCCTTCACAACGCGTTGTGAAGTTTACAACGCGTTGTGAAACTCGCAACGCGTTGTGAAGGCTTGCAACGCGTTGTGAAGGCCATAAAGGTCATAACGTATTGCCGCAACTCGTTGTGGATCTATTTTTTGAAATACGTCACAGAAATTCATGATATTGATTGGCCGAGGCCGCAACGCATTGCCGAAATGTCGCAACGCGTTGCTACTTTCTCGCAACGCATTGTGGCAATACGTTATGGCCTTTATGGCTTGCGATAAAGATCCCCCTGCCGACCAGCAAATATGCAAACGAGCTCATTAATATGCACAAATAATGATGACACATTGCATGGGTGTTGCATCCACAACTATTCACATACCAAATTTCATTATATTCGGATATTTGGGATCTCATAGAAGTTCAACTTTTAGTAAAGAGTCGATCAGAACAAATATGCAAATGAACTCATTAATATGCACAAATAATGATGACACAGTGCAAGGTAATTACTTGCTATCACCACTACCCATGCACATAGTGACCCATGCACATACCATATTTCCTCATATTTGGATATTGGGATCTGGTAGAAGTTCACCTTTTTAGTAATGAGCCAATCAGAGCAAATATGCAAATAAGCTCATTAATATGCACACATAATGATGACACAATGAATGAGTATACTTGCATGCACTGCTGTTCACATACCAAGTTTCGTCAAATTTGGACACTTGGATCTGAAAGAAACATTTTGTTAGTAATGAGCCAATCGGAGCAAATATACAAATGAGTTCACTAATATGTACAAATACTGATGACACAGTGCATGGGTATTACTTGCATCCAACACTACCCACATACCAAGTTTCGTCATATTTGGATGTTTGGATCTGGTAGAAGTTTACCTTTTTAGTTATTAACCTAGTTTGAAATGCAGTGAGAAGGTTAAGAGCTGAGAGACGACTTTGCACAGTATTCCCGGGGAATAAGAGCGGAAACTTGGGAAGAGCGAAAAAGTCCCAAATACACAGAGTATGACCTTGGCTTTTGGCGTACAGGCTTGGCCCTGTCGGTCACAGCGCAAGTAGCGGTCGCGGTTAATACTAAGGTCGTATGGTGCAAGTGTCATCTAGATTACATCAGGGGTCTGACGGTTACAGGCGGACACAGATGGACAGACGGCGACGACAGATTTCACTATGACAAAATTCCGCTTCTGCTAAAGCGCCGGGGAGATAAAAAAATTAAGGTGTCTTAAAAACTTCGAGTATGGGCAAGATAGAATTTGTGTGTGGCGTTCTTTTGAAATTGAGAATGTTATTTTTATGTGTAAAATAGACTATCATTTGAGGAAATTTCATATTTTCTGAAAATGTGCCAGTGCCGCTTTAAGGGGAATATTTGCAACCTTGGAGGGAAGTTTTGATTGTGTTCGCATGAAATTTTGCTTTTTTTCAACCCTGTCCACTGTAGGCCTAAGGGTTGTTTTCCAATACGCGATTCCAAGATTTGTTTTCCCGATGTCAATTTGTACCGAAATGTGTTCCCACAATGCAATGGGCGTATTGCATAATGTTAGATGCAGTTCGGAAGTTCATCCAATTTCTTGGCAACGAATTTCTGTACAAATTGACTTCCGGTGTAGACGTTTTATAGGCCGCCGGGCTCATTTTACATTTGTATGTGAGGACATAGTATTGAATCGCTCATCACTACTTTGCATTTCGGATATCAATGATACGCCACTACCTAGTACTATTAAATATGGCAGCGTACTGAGTAGAGAATATAAATTCTGTTGTGTGAATCATTCAAGCGTCAGATCATGAAAATGTCGACGAGGATAATCCCAAACCTGATGACGGTTCATTTCGTTTTTTCACAGATTTTTGTAACGTCACCCTCAATTCCAAAACCGACTCATATCCGATTCCACGGATTGATGATTGCATAGATAGAGTTCGAAATGCCAACCTGTTTTAGCAAATTTGATTTGTTGAAGGGGTATTGTAAATTCCCCTCACTGACCGTGCCAAAGACATTTGGGCCTTTTGCACGCCCGATGGCCTATACCAATACAAAAGAATGGCATTTGGCCTCAACAATTCTCCCGCAACATTCCAAAGATTAGTGAACATAGTATCCGCAGACAGAAAATTGCGATGGCTATGTGGAAGGACCTCGCTTGAGTAAGCTACACATGGAATAACCATGAGACAGCGCGCATTGGTTGAGAACTTTTCAAGCAGTTTGACGTGAAATGGGGTGAAAAGTGAATGTGGCCATCAAATGTCACATACTTAGACATTGTAAACAAGGGCAAATTATTCCAATTAACACAGCAAAAGTTTGAAGCCACTTGATAAATAACCGACAACAACAGAGCAAAAGAGATCTCCATGAGATTCGTAGGATTATCGGTTATTACAGAAAATACTTTTCCAATTTTTCAGAATTGGCGTGTCCGCCTGACCAACCTTGTGAATGACAAATGGAAAATTGGTGTGGTCAGAGCAATGCAAGAGCACTTGAGAAATCAAGTATATCTTATGAATTCCCAGTTTTGATTGCGCGCCAGACTTTCACAATTAATTTGGCAGTCGATGTCAGTCAGGTAAGATGTGGTGGTTTTTTTAGGCAGGAAGATAAAATGAATGCAGATCTCCTGTATCTTAATTTCTCTAAGAATTTTGGCAAACTCTAAAACTACTCTACAATTTCGAAAGAGTGTCTGCATTGCTATTTTCATTGCCAATTTTGAAGTGACTTGAGGACAAAAGACAAGTGACCATTTTCTCGTTTACATTTCATCAGCACACGATGAAAAAGGAATCAGAGCTGCCTAATGATCAGAAATTTAGTATTACTATTTGTAATATAGACTGTGTGCACAAATGGGGATGCTAGAAAACTATAAAAAAGGGGTAACATTGCACTGTGTAAGTCTTATTTAATTAAACCACAAAAAGTGGTTAAAGGCAAAGCCAGGTTTTGAAAATTTTCTTTTAAAGGGGAGGATTTATATTAAGCTCCATTTTTGTGATTACAATATTAATTTTTATTTTATTACGCAATTTTACTTGGAAAGATTTAACACCGAAAAGGTGCTTGTTTATACTTATCATGCAATTCCCTAGAGCTATAACCGGAGAATCATCACCTGTTTGTTTCCAACAAGATATAGCTTGTGCAAAGGTGAAAGGAATTCCTCAAGATTGCTAAATTTTAGAACATGAGTCAACTTGTTTATGGGTTTGGAGATCAAATTAACAGATTGCCAAATTATGATAGTTGATACCATGATGTAATTAAGGTAAGATGATGTAATTTTATGTTATTTCTAATTGGACAGAGTTAGGTAATGCTTTATGTATTATTATGTGGTAATACTATATTTTTATGGAAATAAGAACATTGTAAATGTTTTAGGGTAATCATTCTCTTCATCCTTTCTGGTCATTATAGCGTTTGAAGGGAAGAGGGTCAGAAGCACAAATACAAGTTGTCTCGTCAGCATACATACTGTTTGGCAATTTTTTACACACGACGGGATACTTTTTACATAACGCTTAAGAGTAAAGGCCCTAAAATTGACCCTTGTGGAACACCAAATATTAATTTTACTACTGACTTTGGAAAAACTAGTACCGATTTTAACGGCCTATTTTCTATCACTCAGGTATGAACTAAACCAGAAAGTTCATTGCCACAGATCCCTGTTACACTTGAGCTTATCTATAAGGAGCCTATGGTTGATTTGGTATCAAAAGCTTTTTCAGATCAAGGAACAATGCAGCTGTGCATTTCGATTATCCATATCAGCTAAGATAAAATCTTCTACATCTAGAAGTGTTGTTGTAACGTCGAGTTGATTCTAAAACCTGATTGACTCTAATTTAATATTGTTGTTTGACAGTAAATAAGTATACATTGATCATGTACAGAAGTTTTCCCCCTTTCATTATATTTGAAATAACACTTAACACAGAAATCGGACGATAGTTTTCAGTTTCGAATTGTCCCACCAGATGTATTAATTGGTGTTACTGTGTTTTTTTTTCCAATCTTGAGGGCAAATGGAGGTTTGCAAGCGATAAAGGCAAATGTAAGTTAGTGTAAACGAAATGATTGGAGCAGCAATTTTAAGTATTTTTGGGCAAACGTATCAATCCCAGGAATTTACTTTTAGGCATTTTAATATTTCATTGTAAAAACATAATCAACAGATTGCATAAACTGAAATGATTGAATTTTATTATGATTATTTATATCATTATTGTTTACATACAATCAGTCATTATTAATTCTTGAATATCATCTTGTGATTTAGATTTAAAATGCTTAGCAAGTTCAAAACCAATGTTTAGTAAAATAATCATTCATGGCGGAACATAGTGCAACGCGTGATTATGAAATTCAATCACTATTTTGGATCCCACAAAGCTTACACACCCTCACGGTTCTTTCCTGTCCTTGTCTGCTGCATTTAATCACCTCGGTTTACGATTGGCATAATTCGTTTTACGATCATCCCGGTAAAGCTTGTAATTTCTATGTCAATAGGCTACAACAAAAACTTACCTTGAAGGACCACCATAGCATAAGTGGAATCAATCATACTGCTCATTCAGCATGGAACAGGTTTCGTTCAACAGTGGACCGACATAGCTGATGATGATTACGATGATGATCAATTCTTTTTTAATTTACAGTCTTTATACATTAAGTAATTGTTAGTTTCGGGATCTTGTGGACCCAGAAACCCTTTCAAAAAAGTATGTTTCTTCTTATAATAAATAAAGTTTTCTGGCATTGTCTTTTTTGCCACAACTACGCTCAACCGCTCTTGCCCCAAATGAGCTAACTGGGGAGGTGATATTGTAACAGAGCTAGTAATGGGAAACTGGTCTTGCACGCAAAGTGTTCCCTTATCCATTGTGCGAGGCATTACTGTATTTTTGTTTATATGCAGATGATATGATATTGTCAGGTATGCAGAATACAACATGCTTTTAAAACTCCTTATTTATGCTTCTATCAACGATCGACTACGACAAACACGCAAGTCATTATAAGATCATCGTTCCCGTAATAGGCTGTATCAGTTCCACTCGAAAAAATCGGATTTAACGGCTAACTGGTGTGGTTTCTGCCCTACTACCTAAACCAACCCTCAAAAACAAGCTCGCATTGTATGCCCGCGATGGTATGTGGCTATACCTGGCGATGCAAACCGCATTTCGAAATGCGTTTGACTTCCCAGTTGTGTCGATTTTTTGGATTGGCCTCTGCGGGAAGGTAACGACGCGATGATGTTTTAAAATTCAGAATGGAGCTTGCGAAATAGTAATAGTATGTATGCATTCGAGGAGATATAACAACGCCATTGTTCTATCATAACTCTCCCGTAAATGAATTTTCAAGACAACCGTACGATTCTCAGGCTTAACCGGATGCAATGGTTTTGGGGTGTATAATAAGTAAATAGGGGCTGTTTTATATTAGAGTGTATCGGTGCGAATGGCTAAAGAGCGCATAGCTCTGTAGCCATGGGGGGTATGTTCAAGGGTATTAATGGTTTGATAGAGAATTACTTTGGCAGTGGAAGTTTCTCTGGAGTTGTGAGTTATGCCGGTAATTTAACAAAGCCTGATTGATGTGAACTGCATATTTTTTTCCTTAATTTATCATGATATTACTAAGATCTTTTGAACAAAGGTTAAGAGATGATGGGAACCGAGACTGCCATATTAAATGCTGTAGCAGTTTCCACAGAATTACCGTGTAAATCCCCAATGCCCCAAATCAGCAGATCGTGTCCCTACCCTCCTTTACAAAACCACGTGTATAGTCTCACATCTTGAGCGATTACGCTGGACCACGAGATACAGAATACGGCTGCTTTGCCGTTTTGTAGTTATAAACGGTAACGAATAGTTTGGTGTCACGTGTCCTGTTACCGGTACGTGGTCAATATCAGATACGTTTGCTCTTCGGGCGACGACCGATATATATAAAGCCGACTATGTTAAATCAGGTCTGTACATGCCTCTCTGCCCCAAGTGCTATTTTTTTTTCCCAAAGACACCGTGTATTATGTCTAAACAGTACAAAATTTAAATACCTTTTCCCGACTGATTCAAAAACCGCGTACGATTACGATAATCTTTTGCTTTTTCCAATGTAGGTATACGTACGTCATTTTTACCCTGAATGGGTCCCGACGCCATAATAAACCAATCAATACCGTGACGTGTCATCAATCAATCTTTAATTTTTTCCAAAAGTGCCTGTTATTCCCATAATCAAATTCCTTTTTCAGATTCACTCTTATATTGTTTCTTTAATAATT
>JAMKCH010034538.1:0-26002 GCA_023653785.1 Ophioderma brevispina | reverse complement strand
TAATTTATTCAATGACTTGGATTAAAGCTCTCTTTACCTTCGTAATATCATTTCTTTTTTGGCAAAAAGATGAAAAAGGACTGTCTCGACGCATACGGGCAAAAAAAAAGTGCATGAGGCTTTTTTACTTGGGGGGGGGGGAGCCAAAACAGCACTACCTTTTTTGTACTTGTGTGTTTTTTTCCGAAGAGGGCCAAATGTTTACTTTTTTTCCCTGGCAACTAAAACATAGATGAAAAAATGGGTGCTGGCATAGACCTGTACAGCGAATTTGATTTTAGCAGCAATATGTGCTGCGAGTGGCTGAGGACACACTTTCAATTTCTTCTTTAATATGGCGAAAGAACTAAATAAGGCATTCTAAATTATCAAGCATAAATAGAACAAAACAAAAACAAAATAAAAAAGCATCTTCCGCGTGATAATAATAATGACGATTGGTTGGTTAAAGATTAAAACAGTGGCACGGTGTCACAGTTAATCGTTCATTTGGATTCACATAGTTAACCATTGATCTACATAAAAAAAGAAGACACATCTAAAAAAACTATCGATCGAGATGCGAATCTAGCAAGTTATGAGTCAGAGTCGAGTTTACTTTTACAGTGTGGTTGTCGGGTTTGGTTGAATGAACAATACTCCATAATAGGTGTGAAGGATTAGCACCGAAACCTTCCATACAAAATGTATAGAAGATTACGATTGGGATTACAATGTAACATTCAGTTCATTTAAGCAAACCTGAGACACCACGCTGCCAAATTCGTAAAGGATACAATACATCGCATATGGTTTCACCTGCAAAATTTCAGATATTTGGGCAAGTGTTCATTTGCTTGGGTTGTGCGGGAGGACAAGTCCTGCTAAGTTAATCTTTGATCTTCCATGGAAACGCGCCATATAGCGACAAACACATTTAGTGTCGTCCTTGGGCATTTTTTTTTTTTTTTTTTTTTTAAACAAGTGAATTTGGACTTTTATGTATTGCAGAGGGCGCATCATAAGATTGACTCATCGAGAAATCCACTAGCTTCCACCGAGTTGCTTATGATGAGGTTTTACGGTATGACTTCACGAGCAGACTATAAACAATGCAACACGTTTATATTTTTTTATCAATTTTTTATTTTATTTTTTATCTCTATCAATCGGGTGATCTATTGATTTTTAAGGGGTTCGAAGCAAAACTGCGCGATCTGCACCCAGTCCATCTATGAAACTACTTTTAAAGTTCAGCCTTTTACTCTCTTCCGAAAGTAGTCAATATGAGTTTGAAGTTCAATTTACTGACAAATATTAAACCCAAGGAATTTAAGTCTGTGAAAGACCAGGATAGGAGCAAACATTCAATTTTAGTTCTGGGTCAAAGTGAAGACGGCTTTTGTTGCAAAACTGCATCCAAAACAGTTTTAGTTTTAGAGAAACGGAACCATTTTAATCTGCCCACTGTTGAATCTATTAGGCAATTTTGCATGTGTCTTTCTATAGAAGCATATTTGATGAAGAATAGGAAATAGAGAATCATCTACAAACAATGAACTCTCATAGATTAATCAACACCTTATCAAAAGTGAGGAGGTATTTTAAGAGTGGTGAAGCCTGGGAATAAGGAGTATCTTTAAGTGACGTACAACCATCTAAAATAACTCATATCGTTGCCAGAAGAAAACGGAAGGGAAGGATGGAAAAGAGGTGGGGACGTGGCTGTTCCCTGAATGGATCCCCCTCATTCCACACTCCCTCCCGGTTTTGCAAAATTCGCCTACTTACTTAGTTCATCGAGTTCTTGCCATCAAAAGTTTCAAACTGTGAGGATGCCTAATTAAATAGTTATAATACTCATTTTGGTCATTTTCCCCTCTTCAAATCATCATATCCGTATTTCCCATACGGTCGTATTTAAAATCCCATTCATTTCCAGTGTTGATATAGCGTTTGTATTTTGTCGAATCACAAAATCAACATTTCACTTACAGACCTATTTTGATGTTATTTCCTCGTATTTTGTAAACAAGCTTTTTCACATAGTGAATATTTTCCGTACATTGAAAAACACCGGTGTAATATGCGTCGTATTTTGCAATGTATAGTTACCCTTTATTTGTGAGGTCACATAACAATAACTTTGTAGCCAATTAAGATAATATATTGCAGTATTAAGTTGGATTTATGGTTAGATTGGAACTTTAAAAGGTTCTCTTCAAAACAGTAAAGTGTAGATGTGTTTTTATGCTTTGGTTTCTACCGTATAGACATGAAATGTCGCGGAGATTTTGAATTGCGATTTCTCGGAAACTGTTTTGTAAAATACGACAGTATGTGTGTGGGCGACGATATTTGATGTAATACCGTCTATCCTCTAATAAACGCCCCGGGGGCGTTGCATTTTTTCAAAAGGGGGGGTTTAATTTGAGGTCATTTGTTCCATTATAATTACATTAAAAAAACACGCAGCCACCTATGCAAGAGTGAAACTTGTAAAAAATACCTTTCAGGTACTCAGAATCCGTATTTGAGGTCCCGTAGTTGTTTTGTGAGTTCAACATTTTTCGCAAATATGACGCCCGACCGCTGTGCACAATAATGTATGATTCGCGGGATGAGTACAGTCTACCTTACCTTACCTTCCCACGTGATGTTAGTCTAATTTGTCGATCAACTCAAGCGATATGCAGTGGCAAAATAGACTATCACACAAGGACCGCACATTACCATTCCATTCAGTATTTGAGCTGTATATATTCCTATTTAAAATTGTTTTTGGCTGATTTCTTTCCTTACTACCACTAATTTTACTCTTAAATATCACTTTCCATAGTTGCACAATGGTACATAGCGACCATGTGATCGCAACAGAGGAAATTACTGCCGCCGAACGGCTTGTTTGGGGGGGAAACTACCATTTGATTGGCTGTACGACCTGAATTACGTATTTGTTACAAGAAGCTTCCAATCAAACAACAGCATTACGATGTAATTACAGACCAAGGCAAAGGCTATGGGTCATTATTTATGTCATGGCGTCAATAGTAGTCTATTACTGCAGCTGTTTATCAATTCAGATTATAATATTTATTATTTGCTCTCTTAAATCCATATTTTTAGGGGGAATTCGGCAATTCGTAATTCTGTATTTTGCAGCTCAGCCTTTATGGCAATGTACCGGTGCTCTTCAGAAAAATAGGATATCAAAAAACATGCTGTCCTTTCTAAATATATGCCGCGCACACAGACGAAAGTCGCTGATATTTTTACCGTCTATATAATAGCTTTTAATGTATTCCTTGCACAACATATTGGCATTAAAAGATCATTGTTTTTGCAAATCTACACTGACAAAAGGGATATCTTTCTGTAATTTACAGCAGTGTACTGACTTGTTTTGGTGTTGTGGACTAATTGGTGAGTTTCAGGCCGACCTTCGGCATCAAAACGTGGGTACTTTAAATTGAGTGTTTTTATTTTTCATGTCAATAGTGGGGGCGTTTTATTTATAGGGAGGGCGTTATTAGAGAATATACGGTAGTGTCGACAATCCCACAGCAGGCCAATCTTGGTAGCGCCAATAAAATATATCATAATGTGAGCTCATTATGTTTATTCCCATGTTTATAGTTTGCTAACCAATTATTATCACAAACTGTATCTTTTCAGATTTACCTCTACCCCACGATATAACCCATGTTAACACCCAAATTTTCTCGACGGCCTTAACCTAAGTAGACCAGCACCCAATTTACAACTTCGCAACTATTGACGGACAAATATGTATGTTCATATCGCACGCGGTAGTTTTTTACTCACCACCATGCTCCCGGAGCAGCTAGCAGTCTCCCTTCAACGCTACCTCAAAGGGCAGCTATTTATTATTTCTTATCTTTTTTTTTGGACACTTTAGAATTTCCTCCCCTCTAACCTGAAAAATAATTAAATTTATATATTTTAAAAGAAGCAGTAGCGGGATTTGAACCCAGACCACTGTATCATGAGGTCACAGCTACCTCACTACATGAAGTCACGTGAGATTTGTGGTTGTTGTGCCAGATTTGTAATTCTAATAAATCCTTGATACATTTACGGAATAATCACTACTGCTATTGTGTATGTCCAGCACTTCAGCAAATAGAGGAATACTCTTAAGCTTTCCATCCGCCTCTGGACGGTTTGCCCACAAACCTATCGCTCCATGATGCATGAGGGGTGGTCAAATCTCACACTTGCAGCATTCATAATCCAGTGATAGGAGCGGGAATTTTGTGCAAAACTGCACAACATTTCCTATTGCACGCCGAGGATCTCTCTTCCCACCCACAGCTGTTTGACCCCAATGCAAACACCGTCTCTTTTATTTTAGAGCAATTTTAAGCAGCTGGCGACACAAAGTTTGACGACTGAATATAAGGGGGCATGCAAGATGCTATTATCTTTGCAAAAGCAGACAAATCCATTGCAGGAATCATTGCCATATAGGCCTACAAAGATCATTATTTGTATGGTTTAACGCGCCCTCTATATGCCATTTTCCATAGAAAACCGTTTTTAAACTAGATTTTTTAAGAAAATCATATTTGGCCCCCAATGAAAGTTTCGTAAAATAATAACACCATGATGTAGGTAGTGGACCTAAATACTCCAAACAGTTGTCAAATCCTGTGTCCTGGAGATATTTTTTGTTTTAAATTCTGGTTTGAAACTGCACATTCCTATGTAGAACACACAGCAATCCCTACCTACAGAACGAGTTCCCACCAAGTGAATACATAACCACCGTCTTGTACATTGATTTTGCAGGCAAATGATTAAAATAGCTAATGTAAACTGATTTTGTGTATATTATTATTATTATCTATAATAACTGGACCTGTAAGTCCTGCATAACATATGATGCTATTTAACATATTTTCTTCATAAACAACAATATAATATTGTATTAAGTGAGTGATCTGTGCATCAATTTTTTGTATGACCCACTCTCACAACTGAGGGCACTATTGTTGTACCACAGCAAGAACAAAACAGAGTTAAAAACGCTTTTTGCACTCTTTGGGCTCCCTTCATTTTGCAGAGTATGACCTGGAGGGTTTTCCCACCCAAATTTAGATGTATTGCTTGGAATGTGCCACAAAAGTACAGTGAATGCCCTTTTAGATCTGTCATGCTCTAAGGAATATCTCAATACTCCTTCATTCTCGTGGTAATTTGTTCCCTTTCTCGGTCGGAGCAGTAATCATTGATGGTATGTGGCACAAGTGCCCAGAGTTATCTACACTAAACAACTTACTCGTGCATACTGCTGGAGGATAGACCACAGTCAGCATTGAACACCTTCACTTATTAATGCCTGTCCTGTATGCTAAAGTTGATTACTCGGGCGGAATGCTTAGGAAAACACAAAAAAAACCCAATTCATTTTTTGGGGGAAAGGAAGGCTTGTAATTGTTTAAAATTTCTCTAACTGTCCTTTTGGGCTTGCCAGATGAATTGATACACCCTATGCAAATACAACTGGAATTTATAAGTATATTGCTTCCATGGATGGGATGGGTAATTGTCAGTTTTGAATTCAATGTTCAGGTGCATGGGAATTGAGTGCAGTGATAGTCATAAGTAGTGCATGTGACATCCATGCCATTGAGCCATGACCTTGGCCATGTTGGTTTTCAAGACATACCCCATGTGGGAGGTATATATTCCAGTTATACCTTCCTACACCTTTCTCTTCCTTAGCTCAAAACATTGAGCTAGTCCCGAAAACATTGAATGCCACCTGAAAGGCAAACTGGGATTCCTATATTTTCTTCCATAGGGATATTGAATACATTTCGAAACACCATGGTCAGGCCATGATCATTGGCTGTGGCGCCATTGTGCCTATAATTTGGATTTCTTTCTTCTATTGTGATAATACAGTACCTGTCAAACCATAATTATTACTCACCTACAAAGATGACAGTTGTTGAGATGCATATGGTGTGTATGTTGCAGAAATATGCAGAAAGCAAATATGAAAAAAGAAAGAATTAGAGTTATTCGCAAAAAGTGTCTCATAACATTGAAATGGTGGTGATACCACTGTTTACATTTTATCAAAGTCGGTGATTTTGCAATGGTTACTTTGTGTATTATAAATGTTATCAATCCCGATACTTCTTTTTGTAAAGTGTCACCAGTATTTTTCTGTAAAAAAAAAAAAAAAAAAAAAAAAAAAAAGATGGTCAGGTCATGACAATGCATTTTTATCATATGCAGTCTTATGGACTTACCCATGGTCAGGTCTGAAACACATTGCATTTACCATATCAGTACTGATGGAAATATTGTCAGGTCACGAACACATGCAATTATTATCATATCAGTACTTATGGAATAACCGTGGTCAGTAAAGGTGATGAACAATTGCTTTTTATCATATGGCAGCTACTTATGAATAACCATGGTCAGGTCATGAACAATGATGTTGTCATATGCAGTACTTATGGCATAACCATGGTCATGTCATGAACAATTCCATGGTTGTCATATGCATACTTATGGTGAGATAACACATGGTCGGTTGTGAACATGCATTATTATTATAGGCAGTACTTATGGAATAACCATGGTTCACGTTCATGATCATGCATTATTATCATGTGGCAGTAACTTATGGATATACCAGTGTCATGTTATGATTTAACAATTCATTTATTACATGTCCAGTATCTTATGGAATAACCATGGATCAGGTTGAAAAATGCGTTCAATTATTAGATATGGGCAGTACTTATGGAGACATGGTCAGGTCATGAACAATGCATTATTATCATATGGCGTACTTATGGAATAACTATGGTCATCACGAACAATTCATTATTATCATATGCAGACTATGGAATAACCATGGTGAGGTTATCGAACAATGCTATTATCATTGCCGTACTTATGGAATAACCAATTGTCAGGTCATGAACAATGTAATATGAATCAATATGCAGTACGTATTGGAATAACTCATGGTCAGGCCGAAAAATGCATTATTATCATATGCAGTACTTATGGAGTAACCATGGTGAGCGTTATGACAATGCATTATCTTATCATATCAGTACTTATGGAAATAACCTGGTCATGTCATGAAACAATGTAATATTATCATATCATACTTATGGAATAACCAGGTCAGGTCTGAACAATGCATTAATTATCATAGCACTTACTTATGGAAGAACCATGGTCAGGTCATGACCATGCATTGTTGTCACATGCACTGCATAGACACCATGCATTGACATGGCCTGACCATGCTAGGTGTCATATGCAAGTGCTATGTGACCATCATGACCATGACGTAAATACCCCCATAGGGAGGCATATATACTCAATTCGAGCGGCTGCAGCCTTGGGGGGTGAATGAAATTCATATGGAATAGCCTAGTCCATAGCTCTCTCCAAATTTGTAATTCACTGAATTCTCCTTAAAAATAAAAGCTTAGAATTAGAGAATACAACAGCACTTAGAATTTCTTTTGTTCTTGGCCATCCTAGATGTGGTCATAATGGATGGTGCATTCCAAGGTGCCAATATTTTGAGGTCGCAGTCCAGTATCCCACCATGAATAAAATATTGATGCCCATCGCATTATGACACCACATCTAAGACTTTCCATAAAAAAAAACTCTCCTCTTTTATCTCATTCTTATTTAGAAGTTGTGTTATTTTTTCCCTTTTATCGCATACTTTACTTATCCAAAATGTTAGTACATTAGTGCTTTTTTATTCATTTAAATAATTGCACCCTCTTGAAAACAAATGTTTCAATCCAAGGAACCAATGTCACTGCGTGGTGATCGTCACGCTGCGTAAATTGCATTTGCGTACCAACGCAACATGCACAACGCAGTAAAGCACGCAGTATTGCGCGTGTCATACATTCGACTACACCATGTAATTGCTGCACTCACTATCCATCTATTACCGAGTAATGGATGGGTGCAGCTTTGACCTAAACCAAATTTCTTATTAGCATGATAAACAACGCTCACTAAATAAGAATTCAGCTCTTTCAAATCTTTCTTAGGTTTTCTGTCAAGTCATTACCTAAAGGGGGAAACAATCACATCAAGACATGCACCAACCTGTATTCATGCTTGTTATGAATTGAAATTTGTAATGGTGAAAAACACAGGCCGTGTATTATGTCTCCATTTCTATTTTAGCAACAAATTGAGAGTTATGTACACTCTTGACATTCAATTTGTTTTCAAATGAGTGAAAACGAGTGTAGTAATTGTTCATTTTTCCCCTTGTTGGACACCTTTAAACAACTCATGTAGACCAACATTACAATAAAGCAATTCTTTCTGGGACAGACTTTAAAAACCTTCAAGCATAAGTAGCCTCAGAAGCCTGTTGATTTTACACCCAAGTGGCACTCATTTTACCAACAAAGCATGAAACAGAAATCTTGGGACAACTAAATGACATTTTGGGAGGTATTCCCCAGTGTACTCCACAACATTCACAGCTGTACAATTTTAGAATTTTTTTTTCATGCTTGATGGAACGTTTAGAGACGTGCCAGCAGCCTCTTCGTGTCTAATTTGTAGCATCTCCTTAGCCCGAGGAGGTTTTACAGAATGGCTAGGTGCGATGCGCACGAACAGCATAGTACAGCTAACGCTTGAGTGGCTCGCTGTAATGTGATGCAGGCTTGGTTTCATGTGGTGGTATGGTTATTTCATGTTTCTGTTTGCATTCTTTTAAAGAGATACAAGCTAATTTTTGAGAAAATGTAAATTTCATCCAATTTGCTCTCAATGATTAACTAAGACAAAGGAAGAAGAAAAACATACTTTTAGCATATGTAGTAGAGCTTTATAGCAATATGTAAAGATTGCAGAGCTTATAGCAATATGTACATCTTTCAGAGCTTTATATCAATATGTAGTGCTTGTAAAGCTTTGTTGCAATATTTAGAGCTAGAACTTTGTACCAATATATAGATATATAGAGAGAGCTTGCAGAGCTTTGTAGGAATATGTACAGCTTGCAGAGCTTTGTAGGAATAGGTAGAGCTTGCATTGCTTTGTAGCAATATGTAGAGCTTGCAGAGCTTTGTAGCAATATTTAGAGCTTGCAGAGCTTTATATCAATATACAATGCTTGTAAAGCTTTGTAGCAATATGTAGAGTTAGAGCTTTGTAGCAATATGTAGAGCTTGCAGAGCTTTATAGCAATATGTAGAGATTGCAGAGCTTAATAGAAATATGTAGAGCTTTCAGAGCTATATGTAGTGCTTGTAAAGGTTTGTTACAATATTTAGAGCTAGAACTTTGTACCGATATGTAGAGATATATATAGAGCTTGCAGAGCTTTTGTAGGAATGTGTAGAGCTTTCAGAGCTGTATAATCAATATGTAAGTGCTTGTAAAGCTTTGTACGAATATAGAGCTTTGCAAAGCTTTGTAGCAATATGTAGAGCTTGCAGAGGCTTTGTAGCAATACATATAGATTGCAGAGCTGACAACAATATGTGGAACTAGAACTTTATAGCAATATGTAGACTTGCATACTTTGTAGCAATAGTAGAGCTTGCAAGCTTTTTTGTAGCACTATGTAGAGCTGCATGCTTTGTAGCAATATTTAGAACTTCGAGCTTTGTAGCAATATGTAGAACTCGCAGAGCTTTGTAGCAATATGTAAAGCTTGGCAGAGCTTTGTAGCAATATTAAACTTGCATAGCTTGGTAGCAATATTTAGAACTCAGAGCTTTGTAGGAATATTAGAGCATGAGAGCTTTTTGTAGCAATATTAGAGCTTTGCGAGCTTATATCAATATGTAGAGCTTGCCTAGCTTTGTATCAATCTGTAAAGCTGCAGAGCTTTGGTAGCATATGTAGAGCTTGCAGCGCTTTGTAGTAATTATGTACAGCTTGCAGAGCTTTTAGGAAATGTAGTGCTTGTAAAACTTTGTACCAATATGTAGAGCTGCATACTTTGTACATATGTAAAGCTTGCAAGCTTTGTATCAATATGTAGACTTGCAGACGTTGAGGAAAGTACAGCTTGCATAGCTTTATAGCAATATGTAGTGCTTGTAAAACTTGTACCAATATATAGAGCTTGCAGACTTATATCAATAGTTTCAGTTTTCAGTTTTTTTTTACCATGATATCGCATTACATATATAAATACAAAAATATGCATTTATATTAGAAGGCAATACAAAATAATCATGGTGGGTAAACAAAACAGAGCATAGCTCGGGGGAAATTGGTCACCCTACCTTAAAAAGCAAAGTTACCTATTACAATGTGCATGACAAGGACGACAAAACAAAGTGTAAAAGACCTACCGAGAAGTGCAAACAGACACATTGCCTGTTGGCTTCGATAGTAATAGCTAATTGGGGCAAAAACAACATTTTTTAAATAACCATGAGCTAATGGAGGGGTCACCATGCACCCGGTGGGGGGGGAAGGATGAGGATTTGAGTGGAAACCCCAAAAGTTCCCGCAAGAGAGGGGAACGTGAAAACCCTCCCTCCAACAAGAAGGGTGAACACTAACCTTCAAACGGGAAACCAGCACGACCAGGGGAAGTGTGAAATGACCGAACGGAAGCGTGGGGGACGCGAACCCCTGCCAAAAATTTTTGACTGTTTTTCACCCCTAAATATTTTTTTCACACCTTTGTCCGCTAAACGTAAGTCAAACCTTGAACGTTGTCATATGTAGTGCTTGTAAAGGTTTGTACAATATTTAGAGTCTGGAATTTGTACCGATATGTAGAGATATATATAGAGCTTGCAGAGCTTTGTAGGAATGTGTTAGCGCTTACAGAGCTTATATCAATATGTAGTGATTTGTAAAAGGCTTTGTACCGATATATAGAGCTTGTAGAGCTTTGTAGCAAATGTAGAGCTTGCAGGAGTTTGTAGCCAATACTAGAGATTGCAGAGTGCAACCAATATGTGGAAACTAGGAACTTTATAACAAAGTGGTAGAGCTGCATAGCTTTGTAGCCAATATGGAGAGCTTCAAGCTTTGGTAGCAATATGTAGAGCCTTGAGTGCTTGTTTTTGCAAGATGTAGAGTTGCATAGCTTTGAAGCAAATATGAGCTTGCAGAGATTTGTAGCAATATGCTAGAGCTTACAAGATTCGAGCAATATGTAGAGCTGCAGAGCTTTGTAGCAATATGTAGAGTGGCAAGAGCTTTGTAGCAATATGTAGAGCTTGCAGAGCTTTATAGCAAAATGTAGAGCTTTGCCCGAGGCTTTGCAGCATGTAGTGTAGAGCAGATAGAGCTTTATAGCAACTTGTAGAGCTTGCCAGCTTTGTAGCAATATTTAGAAGCGTTGCAGAGCTTTATAGCAATATGTAGAGCTTGAAGAGCTTTGTAGCAATTTGTCAATACACGGGTTATGTTAGTTGTAGCACTATTTAATGAGTGGCATAAACCCCCTCCTCACTATTAAGATTTTCAACATAGCCCAAAAAAAAAGGGTTCGTACATTTACCATGTAGTGTTGGTACATTTACAAATCCTTGAGCCTTCATTTCCAAATGCAGCTGGATTTTGGTGGCAATTGGAGTTAAAATGGCCCTGCACGAACAATTTGGAAAAGGTTAACTGAAATTTTAACACTCGTACACACACACATACACACATGATTATACATACACACAGCACACAGACGGACATACAGTATTTAAATTAGAATGTGCCTTCCAGTGCACTAGTGCAGGCAACACAAAAACTGACACCTTCAAAAGCGTGTACAAAAAATCACAGACTCGGATACTTTTTTGGGTTAAAACAATCTTAGTTCACCACATGTTAGCATTACAAGCCAGGATGTAGCACTGTTTACCTAGGGTTATTAATAAGGAAATTAAATGTCTCTTGTAACCCATGTAACAATAATAAACCTAACTGCAGTGCAAACTTTGGCAAGCACACTCTAATAATACCTACTCAAAAGTACTGTTAACCATGTTAGCCTAGAAAATTAATGTGAGTGGTGTATCCTCTTTAAGGTGAACACCAAGAAAAAATGGTTGTTTTGTAAGCCATATATAATTTCATAATGGAAACTGTGCTGTTTGAGCTCAAGATCCACAAATTGAATGAAGTCTAACAGCCTTTCAAATGATGAATTTGGATTGTATAAACAAAGATGGTTTTATACAGTGGTGCATTGCCAATAACTTCCCTTACAATATTCTCCCATTTTTGCCAAAGCCTTTTAGCCTTCTCCAGAGTAGTTGTTTGTGTTGCTGGTGCTTTGCAGCGATGTCGTCTTCTATGCAATATTTTGTAAATATGTCCTACATAAACAGTTTCACTGACTATGATACCAGAAACAAGAAGAAGATTTTAGGTCACAATACAATCGTCTGCTGATAGTTGGTTAATCTCATAATGTGTAATGGACTATTCCTTTGAATTACTACAAACCCACTATGTAAGCACACACCTGGAATAGAGTGCATGTAATTCCACAGGGGGTCATTGGAATATAATTTGGAATAACTATACTCCATTCAATCTCAATTTAATGGCACATCACTGTTGTGTTGTTGGTTCGTGGTGCGTGTGGTGTGTGTGTGTGTGTGGTGTACCGTTGTCGGTGTGTAAGTAAAAGGGTATCCATGACCGCACCCTCTATCAGACTTTCATTGTTAATTTCCAAATTTGTTTAAAAAAGGCACTGTCAGTGAAATTTACAAAATCAGATAATGTAAAACCAAAAAAAAAAAATTAAAAAATATCATCAGATTTTTCATGTCATTAAAAATTAGATGTTTGCATCTGTCCAAGTATGGGTATCCTTACTACAACACAAAACTTAATGGCGTTTCATATCTTTGAACCTGCTGTTTTCTTCCTTTTGTACAATTTTTAGTTGGGACAATATAACATATGAGAATTCAAAAGAAATTTTATGGTTCCCCCCTTTCGCTTACAACTTTTTATTCGCCAATATTCCCTCAAACCTTATTCCCCTGCATAAATAACAATCCTCCCTGACTTGATGCAGGTATGGCATTCCATTTGAAATCCATACTCCCCTGTAGAGAGATTAGTTATTAAAGACACTATCAGTGATTTGAAAAAAAATATCTGAAATTTACGGAATAGCTTCAAAGTTTGAAGGATAAGTCTGAGAATTAGTTATGAATTTCTCTAAGGTACCTTTTCAAACTGAAGCAATTGACAGGAAAAGGGAAGAGAAAACGGAGGGTTCCAGATACGATTCCCATTCAATTACGTTTGTAGTTGGTGTCCGAAACGGGACAGTAATGACTAAAAATTTCCGATTCTGTCCTATTAGGTTGCTTCTAGTGTTTATCATTTGAGGGTATGTTAGGATACCTGTACGTGGACCTACATGCAAAAATCTGATTTGATTGTTTTTCGATTTTGATTTTAGCAAATCACTGATAGGTCTTTTAAAGAGACACGAGGACAGTTGCAGAAGAACGAAGTGCCCCTCAATTTTTTTGATTCCAATTTTTTTTTTGCATATTTGGAATGCTTAGCCAAGTGTAAATTAGATCAACCTGAAGTAAATAGCCGAATACGCCGTCATTTAATGTAATAAGAATGATGATTTCAGTAATTTCTTTCTGGTGGTGAACGCGGAATTCAAAGCATGTTTTTATAGGGATGAATATGATAGCAGGCAAGCTCAAAACAAGGTTGGCAGTTTTTCTTTTGTACTTTTTTGTCCAATAGACCTTGGAAATGTTCTTGGTAAATGGGCTACAATGGGGGGGACCAGTGCATTTGGAAAAAAAAAAAATTGTATCCTCAAAAAAAAAATCATCTCCTGTCACTTTAAATTCTCCCCAGGGAGTGCAATTTTTCAAATGGAATATCCCAGTGTTCAGCTGCGGCTACTACACTAATGCGACCTCATGAATGTTACATGACATGATCTATTGGATATGAGCAATGAAGCATAAAGCAACATGTCATGAACGCATGCACATGAGCATAGTTACATGTTATAAATCAGCCTAGAGCTTGGGATGTGTTTTTACTTTGGTGTGTATTTAATTGGAACAAATGAAAGATGGATCACTGGTAAAAGCATTGTTTAAAAAACAGAGTATTTTTGGTTCCATATGTTTACCTAGATTTGATGTTATTGGGGAGTTTATCCTTGTAGGGTTGCCATGGGTATTGTAGTCTGACTAGGTTCTGTGCTTATGTGTGTGCTGATCTTATGGAGGCGACCTGGTTAAGGCTGTGCATATAATAAAACTCATATGGCCAGCAAAATTCAGCAATTCTACTTTTGCCTATGGTTTGGTAACGTAGAGCTTAATAGGTGCGTGTTCCGATCTATTTGGGACCCCCCAGGGTGATTTTACCCGGAAGTAGTATGTTTGATACAAATGAAAGGCAGTATTTTCTCCTTGTCGTCCTGAAATTTGAGCCCTCAAATCCATTTCATTCCCAAGAGATAAAGAAAAAATGCGTTTTAGTGGTTAACCAGCATATTATTAGCACAGTGCTTGAATAGGCTTTTGCAACCGTTGCATTATTGCTTCTCAACCATCAAATGCAAGTTTGTTTTCCCATGGTACTTGATGGGGCGTATGTGCAAGTGCTAGGCTCTCATATAGTGGGAACACAATAAACATAAATCAGAACAAGCACCTTAAACAATATTGGACTTTCCCATACACAATACAATGTAATTCTCGTGCCTGTATTCCCTCAAAGTGCTTTGGCCTAGATGATGTTGAGGGAAACAATTGTATCCAGATGTATTTTGCAAGGTTTTATAAAGTTACATTTTGGCAAGAGTTCCATATGACCCCCCCTTGAAATTTGTCCATGTACCAAATATTTTTTATTTTTGGCCTTCGGGTGTAGGGGTTTTGTTATTGTAAGCCATAACTAAATATAATTTGTTTCCTGTAGAATTTTAAAAGGGGGGTACATATGGACTCTTTCCAATATTTTTTAGTAATTTAACTTATTTGTAACGCTATAATTGTCTCGCTCCTCATTTTTTTTGGGGGGGGGGCTAAATGTGCTAAGAGGGACCACTGTCTAGACCAGGGAGATGGACGAGGGAGAGAGGAGCTCACTTCTTTAGCAAATGTAATTCAAACCGGGTTTTGGGTGAGATGGGCTCTCTCTTTAAGGGAATAAGATCAATATTATAGTATCGGGAAAGGAATAAAGATCATATTATAGTATGCTTTATTCTGCCACATGTTAACAAACCCTAAACTAACTAGGGTGATATGGTCTGGTCCTCTAAGCAGACTACATATTAATAAATTTAGCATATGGGGACATGGGGACCAAAAAAAACGTCCCCCAAGAGTGGTGCAATTATATAAATAAATACACACAAACATTTTTATTTTTATTATGTGAAAATTTGATCTGATCAAAATAAGTAAATTCCCATAAATACAATACCTTGTTTTAAATGTTTGTTAAAATTTTAAATTAATGTTTTATAGGAAACACAGACATACACCCCCCCTACCCACACACACATAACAGTACCTCTCCCACCTCTTTACAGACTCCCACCCCCCCCATCCCCCCCCCCCCCCCCACCACACAACCACACGTTATATCGAACCCTGATGTCCCACCTCATGCAGAAAATTTGTTTTGTATATTGGTGCTACTCATAGCTTTCCTATAGCCTGATCAAAGATTAGTATCAAAACCAATGCATCAAACCCCTTAAAACATGCTGATTAAGTACAATGAATTCCACAGGTATATGCTTGAGTAGCCAAATGTTAAGTAAAATGATCAAGACTTTCTCTTCACATTCAAGCCCTGTGGGGTATCCTATAGCTTTCACATTTCATCAGGTGTGCTTGTGAAAAATTATGCATGGTTCCTTTCTTTCACATAAGCCCACACCAGAAACACATTCAGTCTCGGGAATTCACACATTTGGTGGTAATGTGCTTAGGTTGCACAAAGTTCCTGAATTGTTAGCTTACACACATAACAATACATACTTTATTACAAAGCTGAATGCCCAAGCACGTGCGCAGATACTGTTTCACTGTGGTTGCGGGCATACAAGCCGAGGGACTGCCGTTTTCACACGATTTGCTTGGTAGCAAAAGTCTCGTCGTCGCAGTCTCCTAGAGCAGCTCTCAGTGATGGTTTGCATTACGCATTGACTACAGGTATCATGTGCACTTGAAGCTCTCCAGAGAGTCAGTATAGAAACCGTAGAAGATGACAAGAGGGCGACGGGGACGGCGTAACCTGACTCACAAAGATGCCCCCGAAGAGGAGTTAGCAATCAGTCTGATGAGTTTCATAGGGCGCCGGTTTTAGCCAGCGTGCCATAAACAACGGCTCAGAGGATAAACATGCCCATATCGGAAGTATGCGTAAAGATAAGGATGAGAAAACCCGGGCATGTTTATCACGTGATATGTTGATGATCAATATATTTGGTTTATAGTGACACTGTGGGTTCTCAGAGCAAGGGTTATTAACCTGAAATTGTTATCCTAAACACTACATGTTTTCGTGCTGTTTTTCTGAAAAGGAACACCAGATTATCAGAACATTTGTGTCAAACAATATTTGAATTACATAGATGGAAGGTGTTGTGACTAATTGGGTTACACGGATCACAAGTTAGAGGGTTTTTCAATCTTAGTGAATAATGTACTTTTTATTTTGGGTTAATGGTAACAATTATTATTTTTGGTGTTCCCTATTACATTTTATTGATATTTCTGGTCCACTTGATTGCATTATTCTTGCTTTCATTTTCTTCTTGACAGCAGTCCCCAAAATAATTGCTCTGCTTGGTCTCCTCCAAGTGATCTAGGGAAAAAAATAGCCAAGCTAAAAAAGTAATCCTTTTTCTTCTCCTTTTTCATTTTGGCTGTTTTTTCCCTGACACATAAAACACTCAATCTTGTGGAAACCTGAAATGTTTTGGAAAGATTGGCAATACACACAATACACAAGTCTGGGAAGGCTTTTGCTTACAACAACTGGGAAGGAATACAAACACGTTTGGTGAGTCCATGAGTCCAACACAATATCGTCAACCATCATCTTATGATTTGGTCTACTCCCTTTTAGACAAATATTTATTAATATCAGTTGATATATTGGGATATGATGATGCGACGTTATGACTATATGCCGATGACGATGACTGATTGAATTCTGTTATACAATGATATTTATTATAGTCCTAAGCCTTTCACATATACTCTTGAATCTTGATAAACCTAACTCATTTAATGTTTCCATAAATATGGATGAAATAACAAAGAGAAGAAAATGCATAATTCTTCAAATATACCATCCTTAATCCATCCCTAATCTCCACCTGGAGCCATGACATAGTACTACTCCCTATTTCAAACACAATCAAATGCAGGGATACAGGAAAGGCAAATATAGTTCATACAGAAAATTGTCCCTTCCACTTTCTAACAAGTGGGTCACTACTTTTGTTTCCTTTCAGTCCGCATTTTGGGCAGTTTTTGGCTACTTATTCTTGATCATTTGGAGTGAATTCTGGGCCACTGATAATGAGCTTTTTTCAAGGTGACAAATCGGCTGTGATGGTTCAGCAAATATAGATATTAATATACTCACTCTACTATGGGGACAAGTATTTCGAATTTTTAAGAAGCACAACCCCCCATTTCAAGACCCTGTCAAAATGACTCGGAGACAAATAGAACAATTTACGATTTCTTCTTCTTATCATATCCAAGACCATGGTTCTCAAATATGAATTCTGGCCAAAAGGAAATGGGTACAATGTCTGGCTGTGTCACTGAATCTGCAAGTCCTTTTCTGTGCCTCCGTTGCTCCAGCAATTGGCAGACCAAGAGATGTTTCCTTGTCTGTGGTACTGTTCCACAATCACAGGTAGTGTCCCTGATCTGCTTTCATGTAGCCAGCCCCACTTCTTTGATTTGGGCCACATTTGCTTTCTCATACTATGTTGTGAGTGTTTTATACATTGCATAATAATACAATCAGTGGGAGTAAAATCTGGCTTTCGAAATATAACTTGCTCCCACATGCTCAAAACAGAACAATACACAAGCCATGCAGAAATTCCTCATTTTACATCAATGTTAGCCAAAATTGAGGCCAGAGTTGGTCAAAATCCCTAAATAACTCAGCACAAAACTGAAAATCAAAAATTTTATTCCTTTTGGTAATTGAGGCCAGGGAAAGTAACTGGTTGTACATTTACTGACCCCACTTTGGCCTGACACTACTTCAGATTCAGCAGCCTTTACGGATAAGTGCAATGTGATCTTGGCTTTATTCTGTAAGGCCTGCTGAATTCAGAGTCGTGTCAGGCAACGTGGGGTCAGTAAATGTACAACCCGAAATAACTTGCCCCTCACAGTCAGTAACACCACTATTGTCACTGTCTTGTAATGGAGATTAGTAATTAAAATACATTGCGGTCCGGGGACGGATGTCGTCTGCCATAATGGTTTGTGAATGGGGACAGGTCAATGAGGTCAACCAGGTCACATGAGGCCCAAATGTGACCCCACCCAACTCCCTCCTTTCCACATCATTGTAGCACGTGCGGATAAATTCATCATCAGCATGCAATATATTAAGGGTTAAACATTTGGACCACAGACACACACCACAGATACACAGACAATACAGCCCGAGTAAGTAATCCATATGTGCCTTCTGAATTAGTGCAGACGACACAAAAAATGGTACTCCATCACTCCATTTTTACTACTTGTAGCTAAACAGCAGTGGCTGCCTTTTACTGCCTAAACCCACACAACCAGGGAAGAGGGCAAGACTCATTGCATTTTGTGTGTTATCCATGAAACCTGAATCATCTCCAAATACGGCATGGTACAAAGCAGGTTACGTTTTATACGGGTTACAAGCTTCGCTGTGGGTTCTCAAACTCGCACTTTTTGACAATATTGGTGAGTTCTATAATTTTGACTCTACGAGCTCAAATTGCCATGGGCAACTGAGGAGTAACGCCTAAGGAAATAGAAAGCCAACTTTCCTCAAAACCCCCCCCACAAAGGTTGCAAGTAAATTTGTTATATACAGGACACTACACCAAACACAAGTTTAAAAGAGTATACTGGCAAATTGGCGGGCCCCTTAACCTAACTTTGTTGTTTTTGAGCACGCACCAAAAACTAGATTAGAAACATGTAATTGAACAACCCCCCCCAAAGCTTAATGAATGTAAAAAATTAGCAGTGTACAATTTTTATTCTTTGAAAACATTTCTAGGAATAGAATGTCAATGTCAAACCTGATCGAATTGATAAATACCAAAGCCCCCATATAGGAATCCACTAAGACTAGATCTTGACACTAAGTTGTTGGCATTTAAAAGCTCACTACTTCAACAGCAGCAAACTGAAATTGTAAACTTGCAAACACGTTTCAAGGTTGTTACATGTTGAAAGAAAAATGGGGGTTTAAGTACATTTGAACCATTAAAGTGAAACGAGAGGATTTCACCTAGAGGTGTCCCTTAAAAAATGGAAAGTTCTGATTTTGCCCCCTGAGGTAAAGCTTTCCATCAAAAATTAACCCATCCGTGAAAGGGATAAGCTTAGAAAATGGTTTTGGTACAAAAAAATTTAAATTCTAATTTCGTAAAGGAGGCAAATACGAAATAGTCTATGTTATATCGAAAATACAAGCAAATCAGAATCACCCTTTTTTAGCTCTTTTTAAAGTATTGGTGCCACCTAACAAGGTAGAAATCTATTGAGTATATAGGCTATATGAAATTATGAGATGACACAATATTGGTGCTCAAAAATCTATCGTTGCACCTTAGTTTTAAAGGGAAATTTATTTGTCCAAGAAAAACTGTATAGTAGTGCCTCTTCAACATATTACAGGGGAGGATTGATTCTAAATGGAGTAGCGATTCAGAAATACCCCAAATAGCATAATGACCAATTTCAAGGTTGATTTTTTTTTTCTTTTGGAATTAAATTTAGGAGGTGAAATTATTTATTCAGCACTAATGTGTCAATATGATAGGAAAGGGGTCATAGAATAATATATTAAAATCACCAAACGTGCAAAAATAAAGGGTGAGTCAAAAAAAAAAACTTGACCATGATTGGGTCCCGCCGTTTTGAATTTTTAAATAATATATATCTAACATATGTGGTATCTGCGAAGCTATTCATGATCTTTAATTTTTAACGCAATCTCATTCCAATCGGGTAAGTATAGGCCGAGCTACGTCTTTCGAATCAAGAATCTGCAGTGAATAAATAGCCTGATTTTCTTCGGACACTGATTTCCTTCGCTGACGCCGTTCATTTCAATGTGAATCTGTGGATAGAGCAGAAAACAGACGACTTGATTCAAAACGACTGAGCTCTGTCTATACCTAACCAAATATGAATGATCTTTGCAGTGATAATTGACCCAGCTTTCAGATGATATCAAACATGTTAGTATCGGTTACTTAAAAATTCAAAATGGCGGACACAATCAGGGTCAAGTTTTTTTTACTAACCCTGTAGAAGTGTCCTAACTGGATTAAGTTGTTACCAAAGTGATTTACAGGTTATGCTGATTAAAATTATTTACAGATTATCAGAGTAGAGGAAAGTCTCAGGGCTATAAGGCAACAAAACAGGGTTTAAAAAAAAAAGAAATGTTAAAATTATCTTTACGACCCCTTTCTCATTCGCCTGTGACTCCTTTTGGGGTTGTGACCCCCCCGGTTTTCGACTATACCTAGTAAGACAAACAACTTGCACCACTTTCCTAGGAATTGGTTCTTTCTTACCTTCCAACCCCAAGATGACCTTGGCATTTGTACCAGATATTACTAGTGTCCCTAGACCAGGCAAAATTTGATATTATTTTAATCCTTAGAACCGACAACATGTTGTGTGACAAATCAGCAAAATTTTGATCCACTTTCTAAATTCTCACCCAGATGTCAAGTCCGCCCCTCTTTTGCATGTTCCCACCCCTTTGGTGACTTTGATATGTTATTTTTATACAGTGGCAGCGCAGCCTCTTTTTCTGGGGGGCAAACGGGGGGAAAAGTGAAATCCTTGGGGTGCAAAGTGAAATTCTGGGGGGTGGCAAAATATGAAAAAATTTGGAAATTTTCACCATTTTGGCACCAACTCGCTGATTTTTTGGCCCGCAAATCACTGACTTTTTGCCCAAATCCTTTCCATTTTTCTTCGACCAGGGGGGGGGCAAGACTGGGGGGGGCAAGAAAAAAATGGGGGGGGGGGATCCCCCCATGCCCCCCCTGGCGCCACCACTGTTTTGTTAATAACTGTTTTATAAGTAACACATATCAGGAAGTTCATGGGGTGTTTCAAATAAGCAGTGGATTAAGCCTTAGTGGAAATTAATGTCACTAAAAAACAAACACTGCATTTTCACTGTGCTTTGCTAGGAAAACAGCAATGAAACTACTTATGTTACATTAGGCCTAATGTTGTAGCCAACGTACTGCATGTTCCTCACTCATATTCCGCTTGTTTTGGTTCAGTCGTAGTAAACAAAATTTTACATCCGGTTTTGTTCCCCACGAACGGGGTGGGCCGTTTTTTTTTACCCCTAGTTTTGCCCCCCCCCCCCCCCCCCTGAACGAAAGAAAAATGAGGGATTTTTGCACAAAATTGCATTTGGGGCCAAAATCGCCACATTTGGGGGAAATCACGATTTTTTGGAGCAGCTTGGTTAAAATCTCCAAATATTTGAATACTTTGGTCCACCCCCCCCCGATTTCACAGTTGCGCCGCCAAGGTAGCCAGATCCCTCACATTCACAGCATACTGCAGTGAGGATTCATTGGAGCACAAGTTGCCCAGATGCCTTCCTGATGTCATGTGCCGCTCAATTAGCTCTCCAGAACACTGATGTCCCCCCCCCCGCTTGTAGGTAGATTTCTTTTAGTTTTACCAAGGTAACCCATCTACCCTCCTCATCAGATTTTGTTAGAAACTCAGTGGGGGTGAAGGTTTAGCCGCCGAAAACCCGGCCCTGGAACTGCTGGTTCCAGGATCCCATAGCAGGCCCAGTGGCGGCGCCAGACCTCTTTTTCTGGGGGCAAACTGGGGGGGGGGGGGGCAAAGTGAAATTTTTAAGGGGGGGCAAAAGTGAAATTCTGGGGGAAAAGTTCAACATTTTGGAGATTTTTAACCAAGTTTTGGGCCACCAAATCGCTGATTTTTGCCAAAATTCTGTCATTTTCTTCGTCCAGGGGGGGGGGAAACTGGGGGGGGGGGAATTAAAAAAAATTTTTTAGGAGGGGGGCAAATGCTCCCCTTTGCCCCCTGGCACCGCAGGTGGATTTTGTTATTTGTTACATAACATTAATACAATCAAACTAGGGGGGAAAAAAAAGGATTTAACTTGCACAGTCTAATCACCTACAGCTTATCCCCTACAAGCTTTTTGTACACCTAGTGTTATTTGCCCTGATGAATAACATATTTCACCTGTTAATTTCATTGCATTTGATCACCCTGACAAAATGATTCCAATTTTACTACTAGAGTGCGATGCTGTTGATACATTTTCGATGTTTTATTTTAATATTGTGTTTTGCCTGCAAGGTGTTTTTTCGCACTATTGTTTGTGAGGGTACATAACCGGTCTACAATCACTACCTGGAACTTAACTTGCTACATGCTGCGTAGCACCTCAGCTGTTTGATACATGCTAGTGCTGTTTGTGCCTTCTGTCATTCTGTTAGTTTTGTAGTGGTTATAACTCTTACGGGGGCAAATGCATGTAAATTTTTCAAATACTAGCTACAATCTACAAATGGAAATTCATTTAATACTGTTTTGTTTCATTAATTAAGAGTTCCAGTTTGCTACATGGGTTTAGACTATATATCTCAATTCCTTGCAGCACAAAAATAACCAGTGTATATAAAAAAAGAACAATACCCTTGCTTTTTTAGAGTATGATTTCTGGTCAGCTTGTTGTTTTTGTATGTTTTCTGTGTAAGTTTAGTGTAAGAATTATTTCGTAGGGCAGTTAAGGTGCGTGTTCTGATCGTCTTTGGGAGCCCCCTGATTTTAACCCGGAAGTAGGTGTCGATTTTGATTATCAGATGAAAGGCCGTCGTTTTCCATCATTATTCGTCTTGAAATTTGATCCGCTCAAAACCATTTCATTCTCAAGATAAAACAAAAAACCCGTTTTAAGTGGTTAACCCACCAATATTAGCACAGTATTGACAGGGCTTTGCACATCATTATTGCGTCTACCATCACAACGCAAGTTTGTTTCCCACGGTAAACTTGATGGGTGTATGTGCAGTGCCAGGCTCTCCATATCACGTAGAGAACACAATACACATAAATTTGGAACATCACCTTAAGGGGATGGCCCGAGTTAAGGATATGAAGTTTTCGTCTTAATAGATTGGCATTCACTCCAAAACCCATCTGTAAAGTTTTGCGCCATATTTCAATCCCGTTTTAACGCTAGCGCTAACAACGTGATTTTTAAGCCCCATAGAGTACTGTAATAATGAATATTGGTCGACCAAACTTGGGGCACATTTTCGCTCATAACTCCAACCCAAACATCCTTTGGCTCTAAGATTTCCACGATAAATGAGAAATAGTAGAGCTTTCTTCTGATACCCAAAATATTGATCAATTCCGGTAAAATCTGGGGCTTCTGGGGACGAGCTATTAGCGATCGCACCATGGACCTTTAATGCAATAATAAATATCCAGTGGCAATCCATGCATTGTTGTGCTGTTTGATACAGCTCTGTGTCTTTTGTTTCGTTTGATACATTTCCGCCTTTTTTACCACGGAGGTTCCTAGGCGTCAATCCCGGGGGGGGATGGGGGGGATATATCCCCCCCATATTTTGATGGAGGGGAGGGTCAATGGGATCACCCCCCCAATGTTGATGCCTGGTTCATGTTTTTTTTGACCAATAACCTCATATTTTACCATAATACTTAACACTATGGTAAATTTCCGCGCGCTTCGCCTGCGCAGTTTGTTCTAGTTGCAATTACATTTAGGATTTTAGCTTCTAAATGGCAAATTTTTAGCGCGCTTCGTGCGCACATGTGCTAGTATGGATCTTTTCAGCAAACCCGTTTCATCATAAATTTCGTCAACCCATCCCCCCCATGTCAAAGAATTACGCCACTGTGAGGGTCCCATCTCATTCATTTATTCAGGAATTTTCACTTTGCTACAGTGGTATGTCTACTTTTTACGACCAAGTTTGAGTGCATTCCACTGTATTCCTACTTCCGGAATGTTTCACTGTTGTTTGTTTTATTCTAATACCATCAATGAAATCTTTCTGCTCAAAGAAGTTTTGCAATGTTGGTCGTAATCGATCAAATTTTGTGTGATTTTCAAACCAAGTTATACACATCCTAACATCTTGAGGGTAACTTTGCCTGTCAGAAAATAAAAATATGCACTGAAACCCCTGGCCACTACCAGCCAATTTGATTGGTTATTTTTAGGGGTATATCACATAATGAGCCAATCCGAGACATGGTAAGAAAAACCTAGTTGCATAAAATATAGAAGTCTATTTTTATTGGTTACTCAGTGGTAATATCATGTTATAAACCATCCACAGATAGAATAAAAAAGTGGTATAACTCAGGGGGTTAAGCAAATTTGAAATAGTTGACTAGAAGTTGACTAGAACTAAAGATAGTCACCTAATGTCCAATTCCAAATTTTGAGATGAATCAGATTTTTTTTTTGTTTTGATGCAGTAAACATTTATATACAGTACACAGTCCCATATGATAACAGAATTTTAAAACAAAACGGTTACTTTCCATATGAAGGACGTCGATTTGAGCATAGCTATTTCTCACATTCATTAGTATGTGGACAAGCATTATACTTGCATAATATTCCTGCACCTTTAATAAACCTATTCATTTTTCAATGCATAATATTCCTGTACCTTTAATAAACCTATTCATTTTTTAATGCATAATATTCCTGCACCTTTAATAAACCTATTCATTTTTTAATGCATAGTATTCCTGCACCTTTAATAAACCTATTCATTTTTGAATGCATAATATTCCTGCAAATAACAGGAAGCTTTTCCATTTGAGTTGTAATCAGGTTCACATATTTTGGTGTATTGAGTCAATCCCACAATGCACCAGTTTTGGGAAATTTCACCTCAACAGGGTCATGTGATCCCACAAAAATCCTATTCTTAACACATAAAAAGCCTGACTTTTACGCTCAATTTAGCCCACAAAACGTTAGTACTTAGGGAATTTTTAGCATGATCATGAAATGTCTTGTGGTTCTTAAACTTTTGGAACACTTTTCATCCCTAAGTACTGACATATGTTTAGTACAGTATAGGCACATTGCAATGCATCATGGGATTGATTCAAAACACCTTCTGGTATCCATGGTAAGAATGGTTAGTTTGATGTCAAACATTCAAAAAGCAAACTTACTGAAGCTTTCAGGTTTGCTCTAGCATGTTCTACTGATTTTAATGTTTGATGTGGCATATTCAATCATGTTTAATATCATTAATGGCACAGATTTCAATGTCAATTTGTTTACAGCCTATTTGCTACATTTCAATATTGCTGCTAATTTCTTTTAAATGTCATTTGTGCATGTGCCAAATTTGATACCATTAATGTTGTATTTCAAATTTGGCATTCACTTTGACATTCAGAAATTTATTTTGTTAATTCTTGGTTTGTAAAACCATTTATTATGTCCTTTGAGATTAACATAGTTCTATCACTCCTTCCAAAACTGATTACCTTGAAAATTTTGATCAAATCTCTTTGCAGACATCTTTGCTCTAAGGAATACAGGTTACAATGTTTAAGTCTTTCCTAATATATTTTGGAGAGCAAGGATTAGCATTTAACAAGAATAGTCTTTTAAAAAGACAACCATCGCTTAGCGAGGATGTTAGTACTTAATATGTTAGTGTAAATACTTGAGATCATAGGAAACCCTCTCGTATATTAGAGAGATG
>JAMKCH010034537.1:0-14892 GCA_023653785.1 Ophioderma brevispina | reverse complement strand
CCCCAGGTCACATCAGGGCACCGATAAAGAGATTTATTTTGATATCCTCTGTTATAGAAAATATTAGCTATATTTTGGTACCTAAATCATGCGCAATTGGTAAAGCAAAGTGTAGAGATAATGGCGTTCTGCTACCCCTACCTTTATAATGTTGCAGTTGCTTTACCTAGGCCTCATCGCACGCTGGCTCCTCAAATATCCTCACAACACATATATATGGGACAATTTTTTCGCGTGGGAACATCAAATTCTTAAACTATACCTATTAGCTTTACAAATTGTAACTTAAAAATATACATTTTGGGTGCATGGGGACCCCCCCCCCCCCCCCCTGCCACTAGACTATTTAAGATGCAATAAGTATCTATCCCTACTACATGCTTCGTCTTCTCAGGTTTTCAGTTGTTGGGTAATTTTAGCGACTTTTTCATGCGGACAGAGGGGGGGGGCACTTTTTTGGGCATGGAAAAACTCTTTTATATTTTGCCTGTTCATGGTCACAGGCATGCATGCATTAAGTGTTTTACATCATTTAAAGACCTTTCACCAGGCTGCTTTAACTCTGCTATTAGGCCCCTATAAAATGGATAAACATATATTTCCCACATTACGATGGGGCCATTTTGACCCCTCCCAATAAAAACAAAAGGAGTAACATTAAAATGCTGATTATATCCCAATTGAAATCAATGGTCATAGTCTGTGCCAATCCACTCATAACTAGCTTTAACTGATTGACTTTTTGAGCAAATAGACTTTTAACGTACTTAAAAAAATGCACGGTTGTCACCTATATATACATTACCCAATTTTGCTCAGGTCACAACTTTTTTACGGCTGCCGTTTGAGAACGGAAGGAATATGAATTTTATTTTTGTGACCTACCCTTAGTTTTTACCCTAACAATTATCCCTGAGGGGAGTTAGAGCAAAATCTAGGTTCTATGGTGAACTCCCTTCCTTTTTTGGTAGAAAACTTTTTATGAATTCATTCATCAGTGTATAAGTGCGCTAATGGTGAAAAACAGTTTTTGATAATATCTTAAACCTTTGACTTTTGGATATAAAAATATATTACTGACCCCTAATAATGGTGGCCATTCCGCACAACTGTTGAAGTGGGTCCCTCTCAACCTTCTAGGTTTACAGCACCTTACACCATGCACGGTTTTCACCTAATATTACCCAATTTTGCTCAAAGTCACATTTTGACCGGCTGCCATTTGAGAACGGAAAGGAATATGAATTTTTTTGTGACCTCTCCTTACTACCCACAAATTTACCCTTAGGGAGTTATGAGCAAAATCCAAGAACTCCCTTCCTGTTTTTGGCATGAAAACCGTTTGAATTCATTCATAATTGTATCGTGCGCAATATGGTGAATCATTGTTTGATAATTATCTTAAAACCTTTTGACTTTTGGATATAAAAATATATTAACTGACCCCCCCATAATGTGGCAATTCCGCACCTTTTTGAAGTGGTCTCTCAACCTTCTAGTCCAACGGTTCTTTAGATACAGTCAGGAGGACTTTCGCCTCAAAAGGGGCGTGACCCCCAAAAATGGGCGTGGCCATTTCAGCATTTTTCGGCGTCAGTGGGAATTATGCTACCAGCCAAATATTGGTTTCCTGGCCCTTCACTTAGAGGATTCCTGAAGATTTTAGCTCTGGACATATAATCAAAGAGGTTCTATATAGATAGAGAGGCAAAACTTTTACGTAATCTTTAGAAATTCCACCGTCTCGCATGTTTTGCCGACCCAAAGACAACCTAGGAGTACCAACAATAGAAAGCAAGGGCTGCCTCCGCTTTTTCCACAAACTGTGGGTGCCGCTTTGTGTATACACTAATCGGTAGTGATACAAATTACTGTATGTGTTAGAGGTGGCCCAGGTTTGTAATCTTAGTGTACCTGGATCATTGTGCTCAGATACTCTTTTTATCATAATGCAATGCGCCGCTTAGGTGAAAAAAGATGTATTCATTAGGGCGGTTTATTTAAATCAAGACGATTGTGTGTCATTTTCCTTCTTTGTCGATGACCATGGGTAGGACAAAATTAAAACCACCAATAGCACCCAAAACATCCAACAACTGATATTTGGCGGATTGTTGATCGAATTGACATTATGTGTGTATTTACTTCTCGTGGTAGATTATATATTTTTTTCAGCGTGCATTATTTTCATGAATGCACTGGACTCTGTCAGATAATGCACGAGTCTCAGATAATGGCAACGGGTCATCAGATAATGTACAGGTCATCAGATACTGCACGCGTGTCACCACAAGTCACAACTCCTATTAGCTACTAGAAATTAACCGTCAATCATTGATATCGACTTACTGCTCACTATCAAGTACACATGCCTGCATCGTATATATTACCCTCTACGAACTTAGTATTACAATCTATGGTGATGTCAGTCTTTCTAACTTAATTATTGTGGTGAAAAAATATGGTTTTATCGTTTAAAGTATTAGTTCAATTCACATGCGCAGAACCATTCCAAATAATGTGATTTTGTACAGCTAAAAACCGCATATATCTTAATAACGAGAACAAGCTTTTGTAACTCTCGAAGGACGATACGTTTTTTGACATTAAATATTGATCTTAAATATAAAATTCCTTATGTTATAATTGTTCAATTAGAACCTTCAGGAAAGTTAGCTGCTATACTGAAATTCCCTACCTCTGTGCCGTTGAAGTAGCGCGAGAATTTTTATGGGCGCACCAGTAAACCGCACGCGCTGGCTTAATGCGACGGCGTTTTTACACTCGAGCACAATGATGGATACATGACGCTTGCGTAAAAGCTGCGCCAATGTTATGACATCACTGCTGTGAGGAGTAAGAGAAATGGACTATATCAGTTGCTATATAATATAGTAGGCCCATGGAGAATTAAGTGTACTTCAAGAAAACCCAAAATTCCACAATTAAAATCCTTTTCAATGCAGAAACAGTCATGTTTTGTACATACATGTCTGCGGTGGTCTTTAACATCTAAACGTGGGCATTGGAATTGGTAGAAAATGCATATGAATTTTATATTGCAAAATCGCACTGAGGGTTTGTTTTGGAAAAAGTATGGGCAGTGCGAAAAGTCTACCTTTCTTTCCAAATTTCATGACGCGTTTCATCACTAATGGGTGGGTTTTGAAACGCCAGGAGGTGCGCGAAAGATTAGCCACTCTAAGCGTTCTTAGAGTGATTTTTCTCGCACTTCAAGATCATTTTCAAAACAAAATAATACCAATGAATTGCGTCTCAAGGTCTATTTGGCACTATTTATAGAGTATGACTTTGGACCCACGTTGGAGAAGTATAGAAGTGTTTTTAATTATTTTAAACCAAACTACCTCAAAAATTTAGATAAATTACGTAATTATTAATTTACTGTAATGATTGATACTATGTTTTCTCAAAGTATAGACGGATAAGGACACGCCTCAGTGCATTCGACAGAGATAATTGCACTTGCCGTATGGTCAGTGCAGGGGCAAGCACTCGAGCTCCGGGCTCTCGTGTGCCCTGCACTGACCCATACGTTCAAGTAAGATTATCCTGACGAATGCACTAGGGCGAGGTTCTTATCCGTATCATACCAAGCACCCAAAACGGATAAATTATTCCGTGACCCAATATTCAAAATGTCAGCGCCCAGCACGGACGACTGGTTTTGAATGCGTTCACCCCCTTGCATATAATGCATACAAAACCACCATGAGCTACCGGAGTAATTGTATCTCTTAGAACTTGTAATACCTCGTACTATGGGTCCCCTACGATTCGCAGGAATGGTTCTATGGCACGCTCCACGTATAAATCATGGCGAGTTTTCATGGCGCTGTATATCGAGTTACCCCGCTATATGTCGAGTTTAGAGCGCTGCCTATCCAGTTTGAACGTCTATGTGCCGTTTCATAAATCATGTCCAGAATAAATCATGTCCAGAATAATTCATGCCGAGTTTTAACAAAAGCTGGACATGATTTTTTTTCACATGTGCAACTGGACTGATTTTTTTCTCAACTGATCAAACTCGACATGTTTTTTTCTCCACATGAGCACACTCGCATTATTTTTTTTCACAGAGCAAACTCGACATGATTTTTTTTACACATAACCAAAAAATCATGTTCGATTTTCACTCATGTGAAAAAAATCAGATCGAGATTTTTAAAAACTGGACATGATTTATGTCAACTCACCATATAGAGGCAACACTCGATGTATAGAGGGCAACCTGGACATATAGCGCTGTAAACTCGACATGTTAACCTGGCACACTCGACAGCGCGTGAAACTCGATACACAGCGCGTGAAACTCGACATGCGCGGGAAAAACTCGCCATGATTTGAATCGTGGAGCGTAAAACTGGACATGATTTATGTCAAACTCACTCTATAGAGAACACAAAGTAAAGTAATTTTTGTATACCAATAGCATATCTTTGTGGAATATTGCACCAGCAGGTGTAGTATGCATGAATCCCCGCCATATTTGCTAAGGCGAAAAACACTTCCTGTTGCAATAGGCGACTCAGACTCCGTTCTCCGTGTGCAGAGGTCAGTGGGGGAAATTGGACAGCACTAAACACAATTTTCATCTGTAGAGCTGTTTTAAAGGAGAACCCGTACACTGAATAATAGTATACATTATCATTTAGTAAGACATGAATACTTTGAATCTCAATTGGTTACAGGCCAATTAATTATTTCCGTATTGCGTGGTGGACAAATTTGCTAACCACGCCAATATATCCCGTATTACTTGATGATTACACCAGGTATTAGACCCCTACTTTACATACATTAAAATCTATGTATGTAATGACCTTGTGCATCTGTGGACGAGACGAGAAGCACAATCCAATGGCCCTTTTTGCAACTCACTGCTGTGTGTGATGGCGCCATTTAAAACTAATTGATACAGTAAATTTAATTGTCCTATAATCTTCATTAATAAAAAATTTGGAAATTCCCTGTGATTTAAGAATGGTTGCTACTGCCAGGAATCTTGTGTAGTGAAATGTACCTCAGTCTACAGGGTCAGTGGGCAGGCAATACTCTGGCAGAATTCAACTACTGTGCAGTGCCCTGACATGAACAGTCTAGGAGTAGGAACTTGCTTGTTGGGCAATTGGTGAAAGCGGGTCTACAATTAAATTACGTTGTTGTTGATTTGTATTTGTAGGCCTCCATAGTACAGAGATAGGCCTATACTAGACCATCGGCATGTGGTATAGGCCTACTGAACCTGTTTTTTTAATTTTATTGGAAAGCCAAAACTAAGACTAACTCACTAAGTGCTTGGCCATGACATGATCTACCTCTGGCTGTGCTATTCCAGATTTAGATCTGATCTACTTGAGGCTTACTACTTCAATATCCATGTCTACTAAATGATAAATTCGTTTACGGCCTTATGTGATACGACACCTAACCATAGGTATTTCCGTATTGCGTAGAACAAACAGGGGATAACTAATAATATACTCAATAAAAAAATTATTGACCACATATCGAGTGGTTTCATCTAAAAACGGAATCATATTAACCAAAACAATGAATTAAAACCACCTCGTTTGACCATGCGCTATTTAAGATTCGCGCTAGTGTATAACGTGTTACGCGACACCGCCGGCACGTTTGTGTCATACACACCATATAATAGGAGATGCACATTATGAAAGTGTCACATGTGAAGGTGTATGACGCTACTGTGCCGTCCGTATCCCATAACACGTATAAATATCCCATATTCACTAGCGCGAATTTCAAATAGCGCATGGTCAGACAAAATTTGTGAATTCATTTTTATGGTTAGTTTAATTCCGTTTTTCCATGAAACCACTCGATATGTGTTCAATAATTATTTTTTACAGCGTATATTGTATACGTTATTCTTAGTACGGTTCTCCTTTAAAATATGTAATGAACTGTGTTCGTGTTAGCCTCAACACTGAGTCTTTCTCAGTTTAAGAATTTAGCATTTGCTAAATCGGACTAGTTTGGTTATCTTTTGCTTTGTATCTCAATTTTGCTTACTCTATTTTTGTTGCATTTGTAACTTTACCGTGTATATGTATTTTATTTGTACATCTTTCAGGGGCCCCAGATGCTGTGTCTTTGAAGGGGCTACCCGCCTAAAGAAAGAATAAATGAAATAATATTCTAGGAAAAGGTCATAGAATAACACATTAAAAGTCACCAAATGAAAAAAGGTGGAAGCAATATTTGTACAGGGGTGAAAACAAATTGATGAATATGTATTCTAATTGTGTTAATGTGTTCACCAACCTGTTTATGCTTGTCACGTTAAATGCTTATTAAAATAATGTATAATTTGCACTTATACTAATAGTTTAAGGCGCAATTCTACAGCAGGGAAGGTCAGACCTGAAGACCATCGAATTGTCCGTTTCCTGCATAAATAACTTCAATGAAATAGCATGATTAATGTTCATGATATTCATGAGGTGTAATAATGTTGTATTTTACACATTTTTCAACGTAGTCTTGTTTTTCGTTCTCAAGCCATTGAAACAAATTTGTCATACCGCCTGCACTATAAAATGAAAAAAAATGATTACTGATTATTATGATAATGTATTATGTGCCTTCTTTTTCCCTACATTATACAAATAATATATCTTTAGGGATCTAGGCCACATAATTTGTCTCTCGAGGTTCAAGCTACGAGCTTGTTCGGGTTTTGGGTGATTGGCCCCACAAGGGAAAAGGGTGGCCTATTTCACCGATATTACTTCTTTTATTCCACCTCCAAGTGATTTTAAATAGGTGTAAGAAACAGTCAGAACTATTTCCTTCCCTATCGGATTAGCACTTGTAAATTTGTAATAGGAATCGGCCAATAAATCACTAAAATCTTTTCATGAAATATTCCTGAACTATAATGATATACAAATATACGTCCTGCTCACGAGGTCATGATCTCACTGACCTCTACACTGGATAGCGGGCTGCCGCACAGTTGAATGGTCGCCGAGTGAAACGACAGTTGGTTTTGGACTCTTCAATAGGGCGGAAACAATGCAATACCCCTGCTGGTGCACACATTCCACCGATGTTCGATTGTCTAGACAAGGTGATGCATTGTTTCCCGCCTATGTTAGAGGTCAAACCAACTTCCTGATGTTTCAATCGGCGACTCTGACTCGCTATCCATGTGTAGAGGTCAGTGGATGATCTTGAGACCAAGGGCCTACTACTATAGGCCCGCGGTCTCAAGATCACCAAGTGGGAAGTATTTCTCACCATATCCCAAATAAATAGCAAATCGTTGGGTAAAAGTGTCGTTGGGGAAAAAACTTTAGCTGTTTGGTCAAAAAAATCGTCGGGTCGTTTTCTACTGGAGTATTCTCCACACCGACAAACGTGGAGGTATAGAATCGCGAAAGTAGACTACCAAGCGTCGCGAATTCTGCACTTTCCATATCCGCTTCCTCCACATCAAATACATCAAATATGTAATTGCAAACTTTACTTTCGTTTTTCCATCCTTGAATTAGCGCGGTTATCCTGTTTAGTGCAAGAAATTTTACATAAATAATGGGTGATCTTAAAATAATTACAACAGAACATTTTTGGTGTTGTTATTATACCTCAATCAAACAAATGGATGAGAGAACAACATTCAATGCCAAATAGCGGGGAACATGTATTTGCAGGAGGCAGTTTGTACAGGGTATCTGTGTTTCCAACCTTGTAACTGTATACTCTATGGAAATAAACACCAGGTACTATTAGCTAAAGGACCAACTTGGTTCTGCGACCTCCCTGCGTTTTCACGAATTCTAAAAAAACGAGTCTTTGACAAAAACCTTTTACCGGGTGGAAATATAAAAGTAGAGTATGATTGTATTGAATCTATAAACAACATTTTGGCCATAACGATAACTGTTTAGTTTGCCATATCTGTCGTATAGTTTATAGTTAAGGGTACTGTAGATTCAAGGTCACCCTAGTGTAACATGTTCAGAACGCGAGATTCGTTTTAAAATATCTTCATATAGTCCCAAGGACCAGAAAATAGAAATTACTTGCACTATTTCTTCACCATTTGTTCATGCAATTAGAGGTAAAATGTAACATGGTCATCATAATCCTATGCTTACCTTCTAATTTAGATACTAAAATTAAGATTAAATATATATATTATAATAGGTACATTGCCTATATATTACACATGGGTCTCCATGTACTGTGGACAAAAAAGCTGCAAAAGTGTTCTTCGTGAAAGAATTTCAACACCACTCACCTTATTTTCCTGATGCTGGAAACACCCAAACTCAACATCTGTGGGTTGGATTGCTGTAATTTTGTCATCTGGCTGTGTTTTAAGTTACCAATCTTTGCTGCTATGCTGAGCCATCTAACGAGTCAGAGTGGTGTCAAATTCTGCTACCTTCCAGAACTTCTATAACAAGCACGATTTTCATCTTGTAAACAGGTGGGCTCTTTCTCTTTACTTTTTTTTAATGCAGTATGGAGTTTGTGTGTATCTTACCCTTCTGCTGATCCCTTTTCAAGGACAGTCAACATGGACATCGTCAGGAAAATGGGCCAAAATTTCCAACAATAACTCTAGACTTAGGACAAAGCCTAGAAAGTAAATTTCTTGGACCGATTTATTGTATGCAACACACACCGGTGTTTTAAACCTTCATTAACCTTGCAGTCAACACACTATTATACTCGCAAATGATGTTGAACAGAATCCTGGCCCGATTTCATCTTCAAATAAGATCTACATGTCTGATAAAATGAGTCGCATATGGGGGCTCACCAGTCCTTTCATACATGGATCAAGGGGTGAAACGCATTCAAACCCAGTCGTCCGTGATGGGCGCTGCCATTGAATATGCGGAGAAGAATTATTAGTGTGGGTGCTTTGTATAACACATAATGTCAATTCGATACAAACAATGCCGCCAAAATATCGTTGTTGGATGTTGGGTGCTATATGGTGGTTAAATTTTGTCCTACCATGGCAACACAAAGAATGAAAATGACACCGTCAGGTCGTCTTGATTTAAATAACCGCCTCAATGAATACAAATTTTTACTAAGCGCGCATTGCATTATTGAGAAAAAAGAGTATCTGAAGCACAAGATCCAGGTCAACTCGTATTACACCTGGCCACCTCAACCACAACCATTAATTGTATCAATACGAGTTAGTGTATAGGCAAAGCCGGCACCCACAGTATGTGGACGAAGCGGAGGCAGCCATGGCATTCTATTTGGTACTCTATGTTTCTTTGTGGTCGCAAAACATGCGAGACGGTCAATTTCTAAAGATTAACGTAAGTTTTGCTCTCTATTATATAGAACCTCTTTGGTAGTGATACTTCCATTAGCAGTTAAACCACTCAAGTGCAAGCACGTTAGTAGGGCATGCCCTTGTTCTGTTTGGAACTCTCGTAGTATCAAAAATAAATTGATAGATTTTTTCCCAAGCTTATGCTTACAGCCATGGGTTTAAGATAGTTGGCATGGCTGAAAACATGGGTGCTGATCATTGACATATAGTTGTGTTCTTCAGGATATGGTAATCCTTAGAAACGACCGAACACACATGGTTCGGGGGGTCTTATTAGCAATTTGGCCCCTGAACTTCAACCAATCTATTGAGCCATGCCAACAATTTCCTCAAAATGATTCTCAATCTGTCTGTGGGCATCTGTTGTTATCGGCAAGAAAAAGGAAGAAGATGGTGTGTGGAGTCTTCTACCGTCGCGTAGAGATGGACAGTAATCTCTTGACTGGCTTGAACACCAAATATTATTAATATTTCATCTGTTCTGAAATTATTGTGGTATATTGTTAATGGGCGATTTTAATGATGATGAGTCTTTGGTCAAATTTGAGAGGTACAAATATGTTATCCGCATTGCTAAAATACCGATTCTTTTGGCCTTCATCAAATTTGTAAATGATTTGTTTTGTAAAATCGCAACAAATCCGTTTCCCATCTTGATTCTTGTCTATACCACCAAATCCAGATCACATTGATGATAACATTACAAGTTACCGAAAATTAGCCTCGTCAGATCATTAATATGGTTACATTTCACACAAAATGTTCAAACCAATGTGCACCATCCCCCGCCGAGTAAAGATATATCGCTAACGCAAAAGCTGCCCCAAGAAACTCAATGATGAACTTATTTGACTACAAACTGGGATTAATGTTATAATTGACCAATGATTATGATGCTACATGGAACGGCTTGTTGATACATTCTTTGCTTGTGTGGACGCATCGATCCCCAGCACCACAAGCATCCAAAGCCAAACTGGCTTACTCTTGAAATAAAAAAAATAATTACAAAGAAACGCCAGGCTTTTAAGAAAAAGCCAAAGACCACTCCAGCGAATACCCTGGGATAAATACAAAAAAGATCCGAAATGCTGTCAAATATGCTCTCCAAAAAAGCCTACAGTGTCATTGGCAAAATATTTGGGGGGGGTATGATGACTTAAAAATGACCCAATTTGAAAAAGTTTGGAGTTTTGTCAATCTTCCCGCTCACAACCAGGAAAATCTATCACTTCATGTCAACAATAAACCATGACTGATCATCAAAAAATTGCAAAGGGTTTTAATGACCTTTTTGCTAGTTTTTTATCATACAGATGACAAGTGGAAATTACCTCCACCTGAGTTTATATGTCAAAGCTGTATGATTTCAGGTGTGACGATGATATGGTGCTGGTAAGAGCATAGGATGTGTCTCCCGACAAAAGCTGGTGGACCGGACAATATCGGGTCGTATGTTAAAAACTGTGTGCGACTAATAGCTCCTATTCTCGCACGCATTTTCAACTTGTCGCTGTCTTCTGGTAAGCCTACCGATGGTGGAAAATAGCCCACTATAGTTTTCCAGGATATAAAAGGGCAAAACCGTTCTTTGTTAACTAATTAAAAATTAGCATTAACATCTTTGTTGTGAAAATGCTTGAAGCCCTGGTTTGTGTGATGAACTTAGATCCATCTTCTTGCTAATGGCCTGCTTTTGAAAAATCAGCATGGTTTACACTGGAAAAATCATTGTGCCACAGCTCTATGTGAGGCAACAACTGAATGGCTGGCCCAGCCCTTGATCGACGTTCAAATCCACATGCAAGTAGATCTGATTAGTGGACTACAGTCGGGGCAATTGATCCATTTCTCATCAGTTATCATCACTAAATTAAACAAAACCTATGGTATCTGTGGTTCCATGCTAATTTGGATAACTTCTTTCCTGACATGTCGACAGCAACGTGTTATGTTTCGTGGTTCCAGTCAGAGTGGATCAATGTTTTATTGGGAGTCCCTCAAGGATCTTCTCTGGGGACTTTGTTCAACATGATGTAAACGATCTCAATCTTCATATGCATTTTCGTCTATCTACCCAATATGCTGACGACACTTTCATTTTCCAGGAAGTCAAAGTAAGTACTGATTCTGTCGTGGCTTCAATCGATATAGATAAATTAAAATGGTGCGTCAGATCAATAATGCTCTTAAAATTAAACCATCTATTTAGTGTCAAGTTATGCTGCATTACACGCGCCAAGTAAGCCTATTCCTTCACTATGTAAATAATATCAAAACCGGAACCAACTGACATTCTTCGCCTTTTAGGCGTGATCGTTGCTATGATTTGACCTGGGAATGGATTGTCATGTAAATGAAAGTTGTCAAAAAGTGCAATGCAATAAAGTTACTGGGTTTTATTAGGTGGTGCTGGGAAAAATAATCCAGCTGTCCTTCTGAAGCTCTACAGTAGCCTTTTAATGCCAGTTATGGAACTACTGTGCCACCTGTGTGGAATGTGTCCGTAAATGAATATTGAGAAATTAGAGCAAATTTCAGCACATAGGCTACTCGGTGATTTAGATCACGCGGGGGGGGAACAGTCTGATATGGACAGATTGTGTAGTCGAATCTTCTAAGCTGCAAGTTAGAAGGGACTTTTATCAGTATCATTTTGCATGTTCATGTTAATAAAAAAAGTATGTAGTTTTTCCATTTTTCCAGATGGAGTGTCAATATAAGACACACAGATGATCTTACTTTCAAACAAGATGTCACTCCAAAAACCGATGCAAATTTGTCAGCTTCCCTGTTATCTGGTTAACTCTCCCTCGGCTCATTAGAATCTCACTCATTACTTGCAGTATTAGTTCTTTTAAAACTCTTCTAAGGGAACATTTTAAGAAATCTAGGTGTTTTTTTTTATCAATATACTCACATAACACTCATTTACCTCACTTGCATGCACTGTACATTTACTTTCCCACACACATGCACACATACACACACACAAACACACATATACACACCCCCACACACACTCACACACACACACACACACATTCATGTACATTTTTAGCATATTTTAATTTTGTACTATATCAACCTTTGGTCTTAATTATTTGTTTTTTGCATAGTTTAGTTTAATTTTTGGAACTTTGTGCAATATTTTGATGTGTGAAATTATTTTGATGTATGAATTTCTATGTTGTCTTGGGATCTTCTGAGTAGGGAGTGCTGCATCTTTGGTGACAGTGCTTTTTGTGCTTCTCAGCACTCCCTGGCAGCTCATAAGGTTTCATTTTTATCTCTATATATTTTTTTCATTACTGATCTTTGTATTGTTTATTGCTGTGTCTGCCAAATGAATAAATAAATAAATAATAAATATTTTTGTTATAGGATATGACGAGACAAACAATTTGAGACTAGTTTCGTCAAATCGGAGCACTCTGAAAGAATTACCCCAGGATGACCTTGAACCGTTATGAGTCTATAATCCTAAAAGTAATTGACTGTAGATATATAAAAAAAACTATACTTTGTTTTAATCCTCTTGACCAGATGAATAAGTTTGGTAGGTTTCAAAACAATTAGACCCGTTTTACTTTTGACCCATGTACCAAATTTACCCCGTATTTTTTGCATGTTCACCATTGTTGATTTTCTAAACTTTTGACACATTCTGTGACAAGTTAGAAATATGATAACACAAAATTGTTTGTTGCAATTTTTTAGGTCAAAACCTAACTTTCTTGCACTATATGGGCCCCGTTCTCACGATTCTGGATCATTCACGGACTTCCTCTCTGGATTAATCGGGTCGACCCTCGTCTACCGAAGGGGAGGTGGTAATTTATTGCCAACTGACACTTTATGCTCCCTTCATGCAAAAATAAACCGAGATTGGTAAGAGGGGCGATTCCAAAGTGATAGACGGGATGGTGGTCCCCTTTTCGGGAGAAAAGCCCCAACATTCCTAGTACGACACGGGAATAATTAGAGACTTGATTTTGATACCAATGGCTAGCTATGGTCCTCTTTCCAGTGATATCAAAATGAGTACAACATGTTTAGAATTACGTCAGAATGACGTCATAAAGTTTGAATGTCAGCAAAAATGTCAATTTCCATCAAAGTACAGTGTAGAATGGGGGAAATTCATTTTTTTCACGCGATTTTTGGCTATACTTGATGGGAAATAGCTAGTTCTTTTTTATACTCAGAGCGTTTTAGTGCTGTTTTTAAACCAGTAAAATTGCAAAATATCGATTTTCCATCCTATATCAAGTATTTCTATACTTTCAACGTATGACTTCATAGTGACGTCATAATAGGAATGTTGGTACTTATTTTGATACCAATACGTGGATCCTGGGTTTCCTACCGAAAATCTTTTTTTACCGAAATTCCTATCCCACAATGCACCAACGATGTACGAGTAGATATGCATCACTCCATGCACGCTCGCAGTTGTTGCGCAAAAATTACAAGGCAATCAAAGAGTACTATTATATGCACTATTTATTTTATCTACTCGTACATCGTTGGTGAATTGTGGGATAGGAATTTCGGTAAACAATTATTTCCGGAGGGAAACCCAGGATCCACGTATTGAAAGAAGAATCTCTAAAGTTATCCTGTGCAGGTACCAAATATATAGGAATCAGATGTTCCGTTACGAAAATCACAGAGGGAAAGCACCCTACACACCGATTTTCACTCAATATAATACATGAACAATTTGCTCTCGGCCATCCCTGGTCGAAGAAAGGTCGTATCAGGTCAGTGCTTTCATTCGCGCATGCGTAGAACGCTATTTCAGTCCCTATATTGCTAGTAATAAAATATAGGGACGGAGAACCGAGTCTAACTAAACTGCAATACTTTCTGAGTAAATCGATCGTAAGAAAGTTTTCCTACCCAAAGTTCAAATTGCAACAAATTAGGCAAATTCATCAAAAATCTCTTCCGTACAGATTTTTAAAAAAACTCGCATGTAAAACATGTTGCAATCGTTAGAGTATGCATCGGAGTAACCATAAAAAATGCCAGATTTTGATACGAAAAACCAATATATTCATCCAAAATATGAGTGTAAAAAGTCTTGATGAAAAATCTCCCAGTCGATTGCAGGCGATGACGTCATCGAAATTCCCTTTTCGAGCATGCGCAATTCAAGCGGAGAGCAAATCGGCGAGTGAAAATCGATGTGCCCTACACGAACAGTCTTCTTCGTATACTACTACACATGCGCGAATTGCCGTCGGTGACTAGCGTCGGTGACTTGTCACTAGAATCTTTTATATAGGCTCCAATAGAGAGGTTTGTTTGTGCCCTACCCTCTTCGGGAGTTTTGTTCAAAAAGTGGCTCAGGTAGACGAGGATTAAGATTACCTTACCTATAGAAACTATTGTTACTCGCGGCTTTAGAGACGAGTCACAGCCACCCATCGTCAGTATCAGGTGTGCTGTGGAATTCTGCAAATTATGTTTTCAAAATAAGAAGAAAAGAAACTCAAACAAAGCAACAAATGTGCCGACTAAAGGTG
>JAMKCH010034536.1:0-28572 GCA_023653785.1 Ophioderma brevispina | reverse complement strand
AGTCTGGAACATGACCACAGATGACCTTTGACCTTGGTCCATGACCTTTGACACCATCCACATATGAAGGAACCCCTATTGCACCTTAACCCCAAGTCTGGTTTAAATCGGACTCAAACTTTTCGAAGGAGACACAACAAAAAGAAAACCTAACCAAAACCTAACCAAACTGGAACACACACACATAATAATAATATTAAGCATTTAATATAGCGCTCTACAAAGAACACAGCGCTTTACAGAAACAATGCAACTTCGAGGCAGCAGCTAATACAGCGCCAAAAATTGCAACATTCACACAACGACCGAAACCATATACATTAAACTAGGACAAGGAAGTGGAGAGAAGACCAATTTTAGAAGCAGGAGGAAACCTGAGCACCCGGAGAAAACCATACACATACATACACATATATACAGACATGCGTACCCTCGCATATCCCCCTCTGCTTTTCAAGCCAGGGGATAATTAAGAAAAAACAAACAAACAAATATGGTCAGTATTTGCTAACAGTTAGATCATGCGTAACATAAGTACCATTGTTTTGTTATTTTACACAGTAAAACACCCTGACCACCCTGAAGGTGGTACCTCCGATTTTATTTTTTTTCGCTAAAATGACCGCAAAGGATGAACTTACAATTAGATAAAAGCCTTAGATCATATTCGTTTGCGTTTTTGTGCGACAGGGAATCATTCGTGGGGGTGATAACACCCCCCTCCCCGTCGGACACGGGTTAAGTAGTATTGTAAAATCTTTACATTTGAATGTATCAACAGTAATCACCATTGTAATTGTTTTGGATATTCCAAATTCTTGAACCAATAAGAAAAATTACTAAACCAGTGTTGTTATATAATATTCAGATCATTTTGTGCTCAAGGCTAATTGTTTGTGTTTAAAGGGTATTTCTTGAAATTCAAGAGATGTAACAACTGAAAGTCATCCATGTATCCATTAAATTCATACACTCTATATTTTGTTTTTGCTCAAACTGAGGATTTTTTACTCCTTATGGTAGTTCCAAAGTCACAGCTCTTTTGTTGAGTAAACTTGACTCAACAGAGGTTGAGTAGCAGTTTTACTCTGCCTTGTAGTAAACATTTTACTCAGTAAAAGAGTCAATAATTGACTCAACATTTGTTGAGTAAAATTTTACCCAACAGTTGAGCTGTGACTTTTTTACTCAACAGGGCGATAAAACTTTACTCAACCCAAAGGGAGTAATATTTCGCACTGTTTTTGAGTAGATTTCTTGCTCAATCCCGTTGAGTAACAAGTTTTGGAGCTCAATGAGGTGAGCACCACTTTTGCCCAATGTTGAGCAACATTAATTTCTATCAATTGACCCCATTGAGATTGCAACGTTACAAGCAAATAGGTTTATTCATCAGAATGTCTTTAACAGTGATCACAAGGCCCTTGAAATATTTTTAGATGGCTTGTTCAGTATACTCGCAAACTGCTTCAGCCAGATTTTGATTGCATTCTGTAATAGCGTACTCTTTCAAACATCCAAATAGAACACCAGACAAGATACTTAACTTCGGTATTTTAGGGTATTTAAAAAATTACCACAACATCTACATCATATTATTTTACCTTTCTTCGAAGGCATGGTGTTCAAAATTAATGAATGTAGATGCACGCTGCGTCGTTGTAGTCGTCTACGATGTACTGGCTATTAGTATAACAACTATAGGTCCTAGATTGTCAGTTAATTTTAAATATCATGCTGGCATAATTGCCATTACCATTATAATGTACTGAGTCTAATAGCAAATTCCCCCATTGGAAATACTACAGCCCTCCACAGTGCATACGGGCTCCAAGATTCGGTGAAAGGTGCCGAATCTAGCTTGATAGTAGGTACCGTGACATAGTCGAGTCATACGCCGGAATCTCGCCAACTTTACAATCACGCCAGTACATTGCTATCCCCTAACGATAATTATTATTCCCATGTCTGATTACTCACTTGTTGCCTCCTCATTGGGATGCTTGGCGATGCTCATACAGATGTTAACCACGAATTGGCCGATCTCATTTGGTTGTTCCTTGCAGACGTGGGCCTATCTGAAAGGCATGATTACAGTGACACACTATGGTTGTGGAAAATGCACAACAGACATGGAAACATCTCTGGTGTGATCAACCTGCTGAGCAACAATGCATCAAAATCAGGACTTCTGCCGGAATTTTTCAGATTGATAGCAAACCAGCCACGTTTGTACTAATCTGGCTGGACATATTGAGAAAAACCACAGTGTTTGGACATAGTATAAGAAGAAGACGTTAATTTGTAAGATGTAAAATATTCAGATTTATGACAGCATTTCCGCGACACCCCATACGGTCATCTGCCATTGATATGTCCGCGGCAATTCTTGGGCTGGTCTGTGGTCATCAAAACGTTGCTTGAGATCAGATATCAACGCAATGAATTTGATCCGTCACTGAGTCAAACTGGTCAGAACGTGAATTAGATTCAAAACTGGCCTTACTCAACATGTTTCGGTTGAGGAGTAAAAAACGGAAATTTGTGCTTTACTCCATGCTGATTAAATCTTGACTCAACTTTATCAAACACGCTTTACTCCCCGCATGAGTAATTGTTTAGAGATTACACTCTAAATTACCGGGATTTAAAAAATCAAGATAGTGTGCTTAGGGACCAATCCTTTTTAGATTTAAAGTACATCCTAAGATGATTTAATTTAATTCTATAGATTTACTTTTTAAAGTAAAAATGGATTGGGCTAATCACAATATTGGGATTTATTTTAAATCCCGGTAATTTAGAGTGTACACTCTAAAAAAAATACTCAGTGCGGGGAGTTAACGCGTGTTGAGTAAAGTTGAGTCAGATTAATAAGCATGGAGTTTAAAAACAAAAATTTCCGTTTTACTCCTTCACGAAATACATGTTGAGGAATGGCAGTTTGAAATCAATTCAACGTGCGTGACAAAAGAGTTTGACGCAGTGCCGGATCAGAAATGTACATTGCGTTGATTCGGATTAAAGCAACGTTGAAGGACCAAAGACCGCCAAGAATTGCCGCGGGACATATCAATGGCAGATGACAAGTTGGGGTGGTTGTTTGTGCGGAAATGATGGTTCATCTTGATATTTACCATTCTTGGTCTACTTGGATTTTCCTCCTTATCGTGTCCAAACACGTCCGCGTTCTCAAATATGTGTCCAGCCAGATGTTATGAGTACACTACGTGGGTTTGCTGTCACTGATTCCCGCAATTTTTTGGTCCCTTGTTTTGTTGCATTGTGTGCTCCAAAGCATTGGTCACACTCCAAGAGACTTGTTCCATTGTCTGTGGCGCTGCCACAACCACTAGGCTAGTGTCCTGATCTGCGTTCAGATAGCTCCACTTCTGAAAGGATAACCTGAGATCGCGCCATATTGGTTTCTCCAATCTGTGGAGGCATCGACATTATGCCAATTGTAGGACTTGGCTTATTACAAGTTATATATCATTGAGTTATAACATAATTATACGTTGGTATGCATATGTCTGATTGTCGTGATTGTGAATGTTGCGAGCTTTTTTTTGATTCCGGCGTTATAGACTCTGTCTACGGTACCTCCTATCAGTTAGCTATTTGAATTCGGCAATTTCTTTCAACCGACATGACTTGATGCCCGTAGCACTGGGGGGCGTGTATATTCAATGGGATTTCTATTGCTCAGTAAAGTTGTAGGTTGCATTTGTATGCCAGCATGATATTTCAAAATTAATATGTATTTTAAAATTCTATGACCTATAGTTTTTATGGTCCATTCCCTGTACATCGGAGTCTTGATACCACCGACGTGCAAGCGTGTAATCTACATATCATGACTTTTGAACACCATGCTCTTCGAACGCAAGGTGGGAAAAATAATATGATGGAGAGGTTTGTGTATTTGTAAAATACAAGAATACCAAGTATAGTATCGTATCGTGTCTGTTGTTCTTTTGATGTTGATACCAAGAGTAGCGCTATTTACAGGAACTCAAATCAAAAGAGCTGGATGTTTTCGAGTTGATACGGAATCAAAGCTCATTTTATTTTCATACCTTGGTGAGCCAAACTTGAGCTTTTTCGTTGCCAGAATAAATTACATTTTGCCTTTATTACTTTGCATCTCAATGTAAATTGATAAAATAATTCTTGTTTTTTACTTTTTTTAACGTTGGGACCAAAAATGTTCCGCGGGCTCCCACAATCAGTGAGTCAAAACGTGTTACTCAACGGTGGAGCAAGAAATCTATCAAATCAGTGCAAAATATTACTCCCTGTGGGTTGAGTAAAGTTTTATCGCCCTGTTGAATTGTACAAAATCACAGCTCAAAGTTTGTGGAAAATTTTTACTCAACAAACTGCGAGTAAATTCATTTCTGACTCTTTAATGAGTAAACATGTTTACTACAAGGCAGAGTAAAATGCTACTCAACTCCCTCTGTAAATCAAGTTTTTACTCAACATACAAGTTTAGCGGTGACTTGGGGCATTTACTACCATAAGGAGTAAAAAAAATAAAAAAAATAAAAAGCTTTAAAAAACAAAATATAGAGTGTATGAACCCTTAAGGGATACAGGACGACTTTCAGGTTACATCTCTTGCAATTTAAGAAATATTCCTTCAAACAAAAACTTAATTAGCCTTGAGTCACAAAATGATCTGAATTATAACAACACTGGTTTAGTAATTTTTCTTATGTTCAAGAATTTGGATATCCCAAATACATTAACCTTACACCCCCCCCGTGGCGCATGTTTTACGTGTGATACATTCAAATTAAGATTTTCACTACTACTTAACCGGGTCCGACGGGGCGGGAGGTGTTATCACCCACGAATGATTCCTGTCGCACAAAAAACGAAACGAATAGATCTAAGGCTGTATCTATTGTAGTTCATTTGGCGGTTCAGTTTGAGCGATAAAATTTTTGTAAACCATTTGCGGATTTGGTTCCCACCTTAAGGTGGTCAGGGTTGTTTTACGGTCTGTATTGTAAAACACACAAAACAATGGTACTTATGTATTCGCTTCCATGATCTAACTGTTAGGCAAATACTTGACCATATGTGTTGTGTGTTTTTTCTATTATCCTGGCTTGCAACCGCAGTATTGGGGGATATGCGATGGAACGTGGAGCAGTTTTTTTTGTCTGTATGTATGATGGGTCATGGTTTCTCCGGGTGCTCAGGGTTTGACTCCCTGACTTCTAAAACTGTCTTCTTTTCCACTTACCCTTGTCCTCGTTTATTATGGATATTGTTCGGTAGTTGTTGTGCATGTTTGCTGTTAGTTTTGGCGCTGTATTAGACTGCTGCTCGATAGTGGCCTTTTCGTTAAAGCGCGGGTCTTTGTAGAGCTGCATATTAAAGTCGACTCGAGATTTCGCAAATATTATTGTTGTCTCGGAAATAATGAAAAATAGTCAAACTAGAATCTAAAGTCCCGATCCCTAAATATGCCACAATCCGACACTGTGACTTTGTTGCAATCGGATTTTTCGTTTTTTGACTGCAGTAACACATTTATGGGTCAGTATTACTCCATAGGATAACTGTGTTATAAACAAACCATTGTCCGTGATCCGGATTATTTAGTAACAATATAGTTTTTTGTGATTTTTTATATGACGGAATCGATGATTTAACGCTTATGTTAATATGTTCACACATGTGATTTTAGTATGGACCCCGCATCTTTAAATGCCAAAAATACACGTATTTTTTGGCAAATCTGAGGGTTTCTGCCCTTCATCAGGAAATCTCTGAGTCAGGACTTTAAATGCTTAATATTATTATTATGGTGTTGTCCCAGTTTGGTTTAGGTTTTGGTTACGGTTGTTTGTTGGTGTCTCTTCGAAAAGTCTTGAGCGTCGAATTTTAAACCATGATTTGATTGTTAAGGTCCTTGCATCGGTTTTGGCAACAGGGGTTCCTTGATTCGGTGGATGGTTGTTAAAAGGTCATCGGCCAAGCGTTCTAAAGGTATCTGTGTCATGTTCTATAACTGCCATCTTTGCCAGGTGGGATGATCGCACGTTTACGTTGCGTATTTTTAGAGTAAGAACATGTGTATGCTTACTTGTGGCCACCCCACTCTGCTGCAACTCAAATATTCCATTGTGGAATGGTGGGAAAAACGTCGAAAACCCCGTGGATTTTGGGATTTGGTCTGTTAAAAAGATCTTTATTAACTAAGCTCTCAGTTTTACGTCAACCATGAGTCCCTATGGACAAAACTTGATATCGTTTGCACTTATTGAGGTTAGAAGGAAATTATATGATGAGTAATATGGGACTTATTATTTTTAATTAGTTCTGGTTCAGTTTAATCGCCGAAAAAATGTTTGTTTTTATTTCAAAGCTGGATTAGTTGAAATGCAAAAGATCCCCTGTTAAAAAAAAATGACCCAACTTTTTACGCACTAGCTTTAGTACTTGCGTAACATTACACAATTTTTGCGCGCGACGACGCTATAGCGTAATATCGTCTCACATTATGTTTAGACATGGCAAAAAACAATAATTTTATTGGGTGTGCTTATTACAACTACCGCCACTGAAGAAAAATGAATCCTTATAGCAATTCCATTTCCTTCGTTTTCATTTGCATGTGATGAAATTTAAACCGAACTTTCCCATCTCCAAAATCTATTCTAAAATGGTTTACTATAGAGAATTTAAATAATATTTAATTCATAAAAATTTGAGGGATACCTATAACACTGTGTTATTATTATATAGACCAAAAATAGTCGACTCACATAATATCATTACAAAAAGTTGACGAGCTTGCATAATATCTGTTGCACCACGAGTGCGTCAACCTCCTCTAGCAGGGGACGGTAGTGTAAGAGTGTGCGATTCCGGATAAAATTGTTGAATTTGGCAAATAATTGTAACTTTAGCTTTATTTGATTTATTTATCATAATGTAATCGAATGGAAGCAAGTGACAACCCCTTAATGCCCCCGCTTGGGTTTAACATAGGTTTATACAGGGGTCAAAAATTTAAAATGTTCTGAATTTGTTAAAAAGCACAAATTGGGTTGTTTGTCTGGTACAGGAGGGATTCCATTAAAAGGTATGTTTACACTATCTATGGTTATAGTTCCGCGTGACGGTGATATACAAAAAACCTGTAAATAATGGTGAAAACGTCAATTTTGGTGTGTACAATGGTTTCAAAATTAGTTAACAAGTTGCTTTGATTCAGTATTAATTATGTGGTTGCCAAAATGTTTCCTATTAGCCTTACTAAAGGATCTGAAATAGGAATACGTTTGCCTTCATCCTTGTTTTCTGCTTCTTAGTTTTGCACGTTATCCAACAAAATTTTTTTTTTTTTTAGGTCACATGTCAATAGAATCCAAGCTGCCAAGTAGCTGGTGACCTTATTCGCCATTGCCGTTACCAACCAGACAGCTAAGATAGGCATACCCATTCTATTTATTCTCATTCTTATGCACGCTCCTTCCCTTATACATACAATTTGAATTCCCAACATGTGTTTTAAAAACTGGAGGCAAATTTCAATTCTTGAACCCCTGTACAAAACTCACAAAAATTGTATTTTGTAACATTTTACAGTTTTACATTCCCATTTTTCCTTAATATACGTCACAGGTTACTGTATTTTAAATAACCTTTTATGACCTTTTTGGAATACTTGTAACCAGACAGACTTCATCCAATGGTGTGCTTCTGTTCAACCACACTCTCGTGAACATTTAAAAAATTAACCCCTGTGAACCTGAATCCAAATGGGGCCATGAAAGGGGTGTGGTAGGTGCTTCATAATTTTTTTGAATCAAGTGTTAAAATACTTGTGGATTCCAATTAATTCAAATTTATCGGATTTGCACACTCATATCATATGATCTGTTCACGTATCAGTCCCCCCCATACTACGCTTTGAAATCCACCCATTCAGCACTACGGTGCTCGCATACACAGTATGTTATAAAAGGATTTTATGAAAAAAATATACGTGTTTTACGCCATACAGAGAAGCATATTGTTAACACACTAAGTTCAGCGCAGTCAGAAGGGATTTTTGACTTGTCGTTTCCCTGGATTATGCATAGTGGGTAATTTTTCGTTTAAATTTGTGTGACTCCCGGAAGAATTGTCCAGTTGTCCGGTTTCCTGCTTTGTTTGTTTTTACCGTATATTACAACAAAAAATCAGAATGTTAAAAACTAATTTTTGTTTATTTTTCAGATCAATGTGAGCAATTAAGCCCGATCATAAAGCAGACAGCAGAATATGGCAACCTTACCGTTAAACTGGAAACCCAGGATGGTATGAGGATTATACAATTCGCGTTTTCAATGTATCTGATGTAAGTTATCAGATATCTTTTCAGCTGAATAAACACCGACGGTCGGGAGATGGAAAACATTAAGAAAATCGAAATTTTCTCATCTCTGCTATAACAGTTTGGTGAAGACGAAATAAAAATCTGATTGGGCACCAGAAAATTATGTGGGAAATTATAACCTTGTAGCAACTTTTTACCTAGCGCTTTCTTGTACTTAGTAGTGTGTACCATAAGGTTTAGCTTTCTAGGCACACAATATCGGTTTTAATGATTTATTCAAAGGTTCTTACTTTCGATTTAACCCTTCGTCTCCCTGACCATTTTTGTAACAAAACTCCCGAAGGGGGGGGGGGGGGGTGGTACCACTCCCAATTATGACGTAACCATGAATGTCATATGTCGAGGAAAGTACGAAAATATGAATATAGGGTGGAAAATTGATATTCGCAATATTTTAGAAACCTGAAAAAACCCTTATTATAGCTCTAAAAGCTGTAATATATAAAACTAGTCATTTCCCATCAGTAGGAGTCGAAAAAAAGTCATTGAAAATCTGATTTTTTTTAACTTTTTTAGCGAAAATTGAAAAAATGTGCTTTTTCACCCAAACTGTGTTGGTCTAGGAAATTGCAGTACGTTTTGCTGACATGCGAACTTTAAGACGTCATTGTGAGTAATGCTAGGCATGTGGTTACTGATTTGGTATTCAATGAAAAGAGGAGGGACATAGCTAATCTCTATTGGTACCTAAACAAAGTGTTCTGTGGTGTTACTGTGCTGTGGAGGCATGTTGGTACTACTCTTCCGAAGGGGGTGGTTACCACCACCCCATCCATCACTTTGGGATCCACACCCTGTACCCTTACCTATACCCGGTGGATGTTTTGATTTGAAAAGGAGCGTAACATGTCAATTGACAATACATAAATAATTTGGCCACCCTAAAAGGGGTTTTAGCAAGCCGGGGAACAAACCTGAAGGGGGTGGTAACCACCCCCCCCCCTTCGGTAGAATAGGGTTAATTTCGGTTAAAGTAAAAATAACAGTATGGTTTCACAATTGTAATAAGAATTCAAATTTCCACTCATTGCCAAAAGAAAAACACATTCTTTTGAACATTTAAAAGTAATATTCGGCAAACACAAGTAATTCTTTTTGCAATCCACCACTGACCGATTTCAGAACTATAACATGATAAGAAAATACAATTTAACCCAAGTTTGGTATATTCACTATTAAGTTACATCATGATTGCAAGTTGTGAAAGTGAGACTTATAAGAGACAGGTGGATATTTCCAGAAAGAAGCGGGTCCCCCCCAATTTTGTCGAAACCCGTGTTTTTGTTTTTTTGCATATTTGGATACTTACCAAATGTATTAGATAACACCTGAAGTGGAATAGCAGAATACGCCGTCTTATGTAATAAGATGATGATGTATATGTTCTGTGTGCATGACAGAAAATCGAAGCACGGTTTTCTATCAGGGATGATTATGATAGCAGGCAAGTTCAAAAACATGGTGTGCGTTTTTCTCGTTTGTAATTGCTTGTCCAATGAACTTCGAAACATTCGGTAGGTGGTCTATAAACGGATCCAGTGCAATTGGAGAGAAATATTTCTATCCTAAAAAAAAACCTCCTCTGTCACCGTTAACTATTGTCTTACCAGCTTTTGTGTACACAGTTACCAAGGGGTTATAGTAACTCATGAATTCGTTTGAGGAACCATGATTATGATTTGATACCCAATGGTGTACCCAACATAAGAAGAGGATACGATTTCAGGTAGACGAGGTTAAGGCGCTCACTTTGAAAAGTATGTGTAATCACAAACTTTTATCGTAATTTGATATTGACAACTTCAATCATTTTTTTACAATCATTATTGCTTTTAGTTACCCTTTGTCAAGGTGACAATGCGGAGATCCAGACCCGTGGATGTAGCACCGTTTTCATTCACGACGTGTCCTGAATGGGGCTCAGATAAATGGTCTTCGGTAGGTGAAACTTGGGAATACTGTCAAAAATGGAAATCCGAGGATAGAAACCAGTTGTGTTCAATGCAGGTTTGTTGGCTCTCAGGCCCGTAATTCCTAGGGGTGCGGAAGCCGCCCTCAAAAAAACTCCAAAGAGCCCCTTAAAAAATCTAAAAGAGATTTAAAAGGCCCCCAAAATAATATAGTTTTATGCTTTTGAAAATCCACCTTTGGTCTGTTATCTCAGTTTGTGCAGTTTTATTTTTATTTATTAGTATTATTTTTTTGTAGTTGGACTTCTAGCCTGTAGGTCTAATAATTAGAGCATCAAGTGCTGGAGAGTCCACCAACAATGCAGTCTTTTTGTGTTCCCTTCTTTCCTCGAATGGTGCGGCACCACATCGATTGTTTCAGCAGTGTACCCATTAGCCTTCGAATCACAGGTCATGGTTTATTCCATATGTTCACGTGCAAGCTAGCTAAAACACTATCACGAGGGACCTTAGGATTCTTCACATCTGCATAAATTAAAAATCACAATAACGTAACTTGCGCACCCCTGAAACAAAATACAGTCTGGGAACTATGACCAGATGGGACACTTTTGATTATGTACGTGACCTTTGGCATCTCCACATATTGAAGGAACCTATATTGCACCTTAACCCAAGTCTGGTTCAAGGGACCCCCCCCCCTACTGCTTTCACGCCAGGGGGATATAACATAAGACTGTAAGACATGGGGCCCAGAATGGTATAAGTATTGAAAGCGAAACAAACAAATCAACAGTCCTCCTGGGGTAACCTTTGTTCAGAAATTTATTGGTAACACTTCGATTTTGACCCCTTTTTTTTTATTGTGAACGTGGGACAAAATGGGGTTCTATATTGTTATTACAATACTTTAATTACACTCGGCTGAGCACATTTATTATACCCCCTGCTGGTCAACCCGATGACATGAATATCAGCCATTATTAATACAGAACAAGACAACAACTACAATTCTTTAACTAATAATACTGATAATAAAATAAAATGATCATACTAAGAGGGAACAAAAAAAAAAGGGGAATATTAATTTCATTAGTGTATAAGGACTTTGTTAGTAAATTTAGTAAGTAGCCCTTTTGTTTTTTTATTCCACCCTCATTGCATTAACATACTACTTCATATCTTTGTTTATTCGGCATAAGGCGCAAACAAAATTATTACTTAAGGGGCTACGAAATTCCCCGTTAAGTCCAACTTTCTTGTTTAATAACAAAACGGCTAATTTTCCCCTTAATCCACTATAGTTTTACTATAGTTAATATTAGAATAATAATAATAATTAAACTATTATTAACAATTACTCTACAATGATTTAGGTGGATAGGTTGGTTAATAGTCATTAGGTATAATGATCATCTTATAAGTTATAAAGATTAATTTCAATCCTTAATTTCATTAAATGTCATATCTTTTGTTATCACAAAACGGAATAAAACCGCAATACGAAGGGTTGTTTGGCATTAGGCGAGAAGGTTTCCATATTAGCCCTCCTCCCTTTTTTATCTAACGCTCGTATTAATATATTGGGAAAAATTTTTAACACCACAAGGCCCAAGTTTTCCACCCTTCTAAGGTTAGTTTTCGATGATAGCAAACTATAATCATACGCCACTCCCACGTGCACACCGTCTATATCTTTCGACGCATTTTTATTAGCTGTGATGACCTACATCAAAATCAAAGTACTTTAAAATACAATTTTCAATGTCAGTGCGGTGGGGTAGTTGGACGAACAGGCACATTTATTGCCATTGACTCGATGCTAGATTAGGCTAAAAAAGAAAACAAAATTGATGTCTTCATTAGTTTCGTGTCAATAAATGAGTACAAAAATGAGCGCTGAACAATGATTATTCAACCTGCGGCTAAGTTAATTTCTAAAACAAACAACTGGATATATGACCATATGGTGTTTGTGTAAAGTTTAACTAGTTTAATGAGACAAACACAATTGAATTGTCTGTTTCACGTTTCTGAATGTTTGAATTAAGGTTTAACAACGCCATATCTAAATAGCTCATATTATTTCTGGTTGATAGTAATTGGTTGATCCAAAAGTTTGATCGATTGATTTCCCACTGTTAAATAACGATTAAAGGACGTCGTTTAGGCTTTTGTAATACAATCATTTTCAAAAACAACATGAAAAACAAAAATGTGTAATTGATGTGTACTTTTATATAGCCGAACTCATGTATGAATGCTCGTTCGGACGCTTCCCCTGGAGCACGTGGTGTTTGGTGACACTTCCGTCCCGATCTCTACATTTCGGGAAACATACAGCAAACTTAAAGCACGCGATTCAAAAGCCAAGTCCGGATTGAGCATCCAGTTCAAGGTAAAAAGTCATTATTCAGTTTATTGCAAAATGCTATAATAAACCCACAGACTTACATGACTTAAGTATAGTCCGTGAATATCATTTCTTTTCCTAGAGACAAATGAGATTTTTTAAAGAATGGTATTATTCAAACCGGGTACGAAGCTCCGAAGCTGCATTGTGCTTGATATGATCGCGCAATACATCCATGCGAACTGCTTTTTTGTCGCTCCATGTTACCGCGACTTTCTTAGCGCAAGTACTTTTTCTAAGCCACCAACAAATAGTAGACATTTTATATAGAAGTCCCAAGGATGCAAATAAGGTATTGCCATTGATTCCGGCAAGCGCTACTGCACAACATGTCGGAATCAATTGCAATCAATCAATTGCAATACCTCATTTGCATCCTTGGGACTTCTATATATATGAAACGTTTACCTAACAAATGCCATTCATTCTTTACTCACCATCCCAAGGCGGGCACATTGCGTTAGGGTCCATATGTACCCCCCTCCCACATACACACACCGTTAACCACCAATGGGCATGCCCCGCGAAAGAAAATGTCATTTGCACTTAAATGTTACATTTGACCCTTGGTGACATTCATGTATGTAGACCTATTTTACTATCATACACATATGCTAACTAAAATTAATGAGTCATTACCCATTGACATACTATTAAGTACGCTGTCTTAATTTCTGTGTACAAGTAATGGTAAAACATTAGATTTGGAAGAGCTGCTTGGTACAAATACTAAAATTTATCGAACACCATTTTATTTGATTGAACAAAATAAATTTGAAATATTCTTTACTTAAAACTCTGATGATTATACGTATAGAGGGATAAACAGCACACACAAATACACCGTTCAGGTGTGCCTCAGGTGATTTTTACGAAAAGAAAATTAACAATGTTCAGGAAAAAAAAATAATTTCTTAAACTTAATGCCCAAACTGCATCGGAAATACATTCCAGAAAAAATATTAAACATTTGGAGTTTTATCATCAATATTCTGTAGGACTAGTTTGTGGACAAAGGGTGTACAGGTTTCTTAATTCGGCAACCTTTAACAACTTTTTCATTTTGGAATTGTACATGCTAATGTATATCTTCCTTTTATAGAAATTTCTGTGTTATATAGGGAAATAAATGTGAAAAACAGCATCAAGAATATAGTAAGCAATAAGTAGACACAATTTTTTGAAATATACCATGCGTTATAAAAATGCAATTTGAGCACACAGTTATTACTTATCTGGGACATTGAACACTATTTAACCCTGCATTCTCTTCGCATGGCTATTGATTTTGAAATCCTGAAAGTATTCTCCCATTTTATATTTGGCAAGAATTTGGTGTGATTTTTTTTTACCACAAAGCGTTGCCGAAGACCACGTTATACCTTATATAAATGACGCACCTTTATGAAAGATAGGGTTTTAGGTCTCTCCTCAAAATAGACATAACTTTTTCCTCCAAAGTCAAAATGACACCAAGTGAAATTTCCCTGAAAGCCTTTTTATCCATCTTCACAAAGAAAGACAAAAATTGGAGCAGAAATTACTCTATACTATTTTAAATATTTTTTTTTTTCTGTATTTTGGTTTTTCACTCCCATTGTACCTACAGGTTTACCATCATACCCTACATAATGTTACAATTTCTTGGCTGTGACTTGAGTAATGCCGATATTGCATCTGTGCAGCGTTCCTGTACCATGTAATTTATTCCAAACGAAGACCGTACGAGCGAATAAATTATATGCGTTGTAAACATACATTTTAATTACCATTTGAAAATATTACAAGTATTACTAGTATTAGCTTAAGCCACTAATCAAGATTCAATGATATATCTTTCTTGTTAACCTTCTTCTTATCGTGTCCAAACACTGTGATTCTCAAATATGATCCAGCCAGAGATGAGTACAACATCTGGCTGCTTCACTGAATTCTGCAAGGTCCTTGTTTGTGCATTGTTGCTCCAGCAATGGGCAGACCAACAGATGTTCCATTGTCTGTGGTGCTGTTCCACAACCACAGGTAGTGTCCTGATCTGCTTACAGGTAGCCCCCACTTCTCCAAGGATACCTTAGATCGGCCAATTTTTAACCTCACAAGATGAAATATTAACTCGTTGTTACATATTACCTCCAAAGAACTTAGAGGACATTACAGTTGTTCCTACAGCAGAGCAGTGTGCCGGGGGATCAAGCAAAGAAAACATCGATAAGAATCGCTTCAGAGATTCTCTTCCAAGTGAGTAAATGTTTCTGAGATGAGTTTAATTGGACCAACGCGATGGCCTCTACTTTCACAATAAAATAGGCAATAACGAAAGAACAATCCTCCGCATATTTAATATGACCATGGGTGTAGTTTGCAAATCTTTGTGAAAAGATAATGAATTTGAACTTAATTTAAGTTTCCACATTATAGAGTAGAACTTACTTTATTTCTAATGTGATGTCAATGTGAAAACCCGAGGATTAGTAAACCACTCTTCTTTTATGGCTTCAGAGGTATGTCTTGGATTGGTTTCAAAAATTGTTTTTTTTTTTTTTTTTTTTTTTTTTTACCTTCACAAACAGAATGCAGTTTGTTGATTACAATGGTCACAAATCTTCAACTAAACATATCGACACTGGTAATCCACAAGGCTCTATTTAGGACCCTTGGTTTTTATTATTTCGGGTTGTTTAAAAACAATTGATATTCCAAATTCTGCTCAGAATTTCCTTTTATATTATATGCAGTGATATATGCATTTACTCCCTCATGATATTAACAAGACTAAATACAATAATGAATAATGGTATAAAGTAAACTAAACACCGTGTTCAAGCAAATAAACTTCACTCAATCTTGAAAAACTAACTATATGCTTTTTGGGCACTCACATAATACAAAAGTAATAACCTTGAAATATCTCCATCGATAATACCACATAAATCCAGTTAATGCTTTAAAATTTTTAGAATCCACTACGACCAAAATCTAACCTGGACAATCACATTGATAATGAGTTTAGGAAAGAAATGTGCAGCAATATTGGAAATTTATATAAAGTTAAGCACTTTCTACCTGAAACTGGCACGTCTTATTCCTCTATAACACACTGTTTCTCTCCATATCCATCTGGTTAAAATAAACACTGCACATGGGCAAGTGCATGGCAACACTGAAATGGAAAAACTAAAAATGCACATCTGCAAAGCGTGCACTGAGAGCAATGAGCAACGTGATTACAGAATTGCATCAAATCCATTGTGTTGTTAAATATAACAACATACCTCACTACTGGATTGTGTAAACATAATATTGGAACATTCATGGACCAATACAGCAACAACCAGTTGCCCTCCACAGTTGAACAACATGTTTGTAACAAAATGCTAAAAATCCCCACTGTATTCTACAAGACATGAACAGATTTTCAAATACCTAATATTACCTTTGATTTCAGAGTGTGGTAAATCTATATCTTCATTGGGTTAAACAATGAATAACATTCCATCAATGTTAAAACCTCAAAAAAATACTCATCGTTAAATTAATTATAAAAAGTCCTCATTTCTAACTACAATTAATAGAAAACATATCTGGGACTTTACAGGGCCTTTCTTCGGCTTACTTATTTTCCCAGTACTCTTCCACTTCATTATATTTCATGTATACCAAATGCTTATAATCATAATTGTATGTAATCTGTCTTATATACCGTATGTATGATTGTTGATAAATAAATATGTTATGTTTATGTTATCAATGTTCTTTATATTAACCAGCCCTCAAAATTGCAGAGTGTGTCATACTGCGTTGCCTAAACGATATGAACATATGAATTTTTTCAATTAGTATATGTTTTTTGTTTGTCTCGTTGTTTTTGTTGTTGTTGTTGTGTTATTTGCTTTTCCCCGTTTTTTATCCATAGACCCTGCTTGTCCAAAATGCTAAGACAGAAGCTCCATTGTGTCAAATCAACATGTCTAGTTGATGGCCAGTTCATCTTTAACAAGTATTAGTGGGTGACTGTAACATAAGTTATATATGCAAATTCAAAAAAAAAAAAAAAAAAAAGTTCAACTTCAATCACCACAAGCTGTTCTTGTACCATTCAGTTCAACTGAATAAAAAGGCGATTAAAACCCGGCCAATGCTGAAATTATCCCCAGTGGCGAATTTAGGAAAGGCCCCTGGGTCAGCAGCTTAAAAGAGACATGAGGAGATTTCCAGAAAGAAGCGCCCCCCCATTTTTTCTCGAACCTAGGTTCTATTGGAATCCTTACCAATGTATTTACCATCTAGCTCTTCATTGCCCTCCTTATTTTTCCATTCTTCATTGGTCAGGTACATTAATTATTGGTATATGTAGAGTCCATGTTATATTCCTTCCACATAATTGTACTATTACTGTTTATCTTATTTTTGTCTAACCGAGGGCATTGCGTTCCACGCTCTGCGTTTTTGCAATGTCCTCGTCCAGTCAAATTTATTATGTTACAGATTTTCATGCTTATAGCATTTAAATTCTCTATTCAGATTGATTCTATAATATTGTCCAATTTCTGTAATGTAAATATTGTTGTGGACAATAATAATGATTGATTGATTGATTAGATCACACTGAAGCGAATAAGCCAAATACGCCGTCCCTGTATGTAATAAGATGATGATTTAGAAGTTTTCTGTCGTCACTACAGAAGTCAAAAGCATAGACGCCTTTTCTATGGGGAACGATTACGATAGCAGGCAAGTTTCCCAAACAGGGTTTGCGGTTTTCTTTGCACCGTGTTTTTGTCAATAAACCTTGGGGGGGGGGGGGGCCAACGTGCCATAGGTTCGTCTACAAACCGATCAAGTGAAATTTGAGGAGTAATTCATATCCTACAAAAATCTCCTCCGGTCACTGTAAGGCGGGGGGCTCCTTTAGCGTCAAATAAGCGACGCAATTTCGCACTTTAGTTCGACTAAGGTGTGTCGGAGGGGGCCCCTGAGAAGCAATTTTTTAAGGGGGCCCTGTCAGCAGCTGTGACTGATCTGCGTTACCTTAATAAATCCGCCACTGATTATCCCGCGATCTACAAAGGTCACACCATATCAAGGTCCTAAACCGTCGGTAATATTTACGCACGCTATCTATTAGAACAAATATTTTTTTTATCTCCCTGGCTTGAAATCACTGACCTCTACCCATGATAGCAGGTCTGAGTCGCCGATTGAAACAACAGGAAGTTGCTTTTTCTACCTTGGCAATATGGCGGGAAACATTGCTATTAACTTTTCAAAGTTAAAGGATTTTGTATAACATTAGAACATCTGTGTGGAATTATGTGCACCACCAGTTGTATGCATTGTTTTCCAGCCATATTACCAGGTAGAAAAGCAACTTACTGTTGTTTCACTCGGCGATCATTCAACTATGCGGCAGCCCGAGATCCATGTGTAGAGGTCCGTGGTAACGAGGGTGTCGATCATTTGAAGGAAAACACGAAGCAGATAGAAGAAAATTCGATCGAAAAGTATTATAAACGAATTAAAGTCAAGCACGATATTAAATTGTTGTGCACAAGCGCGTATACTATTTTGCTGCTCTTCATTTATTGAAATCCACTTGGTTTTTAAACAGGTGATTGATAGCTCCAGGCCATATCTAATGACGGAGGGAGATGACAACAGTACCAACTACATCAATGCCAACCTTTCTTCACGGTAAGTATTAAGCTATTAACGCATATGACGTCACGGCCATTGTTTTGTTGCGCCAATATTTTACATGAAATGGTAAGCGTAGCTATAACAATACAACTCCTTTCGTAAATGTACGAATGGAGTGTTTTTATCAAGTTACATCAATTCGGACATTTAGCGAATGGAGCTTTTTTTCTAACACTGCATGTGTAGCAAAATAAGGAGTTCTAAAGAAATAATGCAATTAAAAGTATTACGAAAATATATTGGGATTAATTAAATTTTGTTGTGGATCATACTCAGTAGAAGTATTCGGGTATAAACGTGGGAAATTAACACTGAGGAGGATAGGGCAAGAGCCCCTATACCCTGCATAAAAAATAATTCCTTGAATTAGCAAATGGGAATACCGTAACCAATACCGTTTGAGTCCTTTTTGTTTGGGCGCCTTACAAAGTATTGATTCTTTCTTTTTAATAGGGATATCATACTAAGGATGCCTTCATCGCTACCCAATGCCTCTACCCAATACCGTGGGTGATATCTGGCGTATGGTGTATGACTACAATTGCAGTGCTATCGTCATGGGAATCACATGGATACAATGGATGAGGTACATCAAACGTTCTCTCCTCGATCGCGCGCTCGATCGATCGATTTGTTGTTTGTTGTATTAATGTTTGTTTTTAGTTTTGTATTTGTGTTTTATTTGTTTGTTTGTTTGTGTTGGTGTTTTTTTTTTTTTTTTTTTTTTTTTTGCTCGGTTGGGTTATTGGGGTTCAACGTAATAACATTGAAAAATTTATAAAATTTAATACATATTACAATTAATTATAAAAGATTATTTACCGACTTCTACATGAAAAAAGTATGTTTGTTTTCCACGAAACGTGGTGGTGAGTATGCAAGTTACGGACTTCCCTAATTAGAGAATAGGACCGACTTAAATTAAATCGACTTGCCACCTTTAAACACACATACAATTCAATAAGGGAATTATGAAATCGCAATAGTGCCGATTTTGCTACCAACGCGGGTCATTAATAACGATTTTTTTTTTTTTTGGTGGACGCAGCTATAGCTGTCAGGACCAATTAGCAATCGTTGTGGTGCGTGTGTGTGGAGTGTTGTGTGTGTTATATGACCCTCAATTGACAAAAGTTGAAGTTAATTCGATCCAACGTGTGATCCATAGATGCACCAGGGATCCCTCTTGGTGATGAGGTCAAAGGTCTTGTGCCAAGGTCAAAGGTCTTGTGCCAAGAGTCAAAAGTCATGTGAGGTCAAGTTGAAAAAAGGCTTCAAATGTAAAATTTACACATTGAAAAGTTCAAATTGAGTCATATGCAATGTGGGATCCCTCATTGTTGATTGACGGTCAAATAGCACATGCTAGGTCAAGGGTCATGTGCGTCAAGTTGTACGATAGCCTGTGCGGCCCACAGCTATATTTTTGAATATAGTGAGCGCGAAAGCCGAGAACCGCGAAATTATATTTAATATAGTTAGGTTATTGTAATAAGTTTAGTGTTCATTTTCTGTAGACAAGGCCCAGTATTGGCCAAATAAAGGCTTGACTTCCAAGTTTGGAGTGCTCTCAGTAGAGGGTTGTTTAAAGAAAAGAAAAGGAGAAGGATATCATTAACGAATCTTAAACTTGAGAAGACTTCGGAAGTCTGAGGTCCGTCTTTTTAAAGATCTAGTTCTTCCTCTGAAGGTGCGACGGGATATTTCACATAATCCGTAATCCACGTGTCGGTCCAGTGGAAAAGCACAGGACTCGTAATCATTTAATCTTTAAAATGGAGTTCGAGCCCCGCCGTGGCCAAAGTGTTTGTGTCCTTGGACAAGCTACTTGTCTCAATTGCCTCGTCGACTTAAGCCACAAAGGGGAGCTGCTATGTGTGAAATTACAATCTAAGTTCTGATAGGGGTGTTTGCTTAGTCAGCTGCCACCTAGATGAAGCGAAATGATTGTGACGATTTCCCGATGGAAGCGTAATAACTATTGGCAATCGCGCCGTGAGCGCCCTGCAGGGCGGATGCGTTTGCATTATAAATATACATTATTATTATCCATTTAACATTTCAGTGTTAAAGCAATATTAGCACATTTTGTGAAGAGCGCCCCCAATTTTCAAAATTTAATATTTTTGCAGAGTTATGTTGGTAATTGTCTACGAACTATACCTGCAAACGAGAATGCTAAAAACTGTGTTTATCATAAAATAGCGATTTTGTAATTAAAATTGGGATCCCAGATTGGACCTAACGGCGGAGCTGGAAATGCTACGTTTATGTCCGTCCATGATGACATAGTGCCACTAATAACCTAACCTGACCTGCATGAACCAATAAAACAAGTAATGGATGAGCGTAGATATGTATATGGCGCTATATCCAGGCTATTTCACATTGGAAGGTCGTTTCCAGCAGCCGTTGAACTATTATCGGGATCCCGATATTATTCTAATTACAAAATTCCTTCGTTTGTGACACATAGACATTTTCGAGCTTAACCATTCACAGGTATACAGGGTGAGTCAAAAAGATTTACACTCGATTTGTTTGAATTTTTCTACAGCAGTAAAAAATCTACCAAAGATACCGACTATCACATATAAAACTAGATTATTTCACCTACTAGAGAAATTTTGAATTTTGATATTTGAACTTTGCATTGCGAAGTTATGCCCATAGGTAGATAGGTACCCATTTTTCACTCTGTCCACGGAATCACTGTTGTGGAATTTGGCCCAAGGGACTTTGGATGAGTCTACACAAGTACATCATGACATTCTTTGCTTGCTTTGATACATTTGTGTAAACCTTCATCAAGAAAAATGTCAAACTATTTCATTATTCTGAAATCAATAAAAAATTATGAAATCTTACATCCAAATTTTGAAGCATTACTTCAATAAATGTTCGAAAATCGTTCATTATGTTTTTGCGGAAACTGCATGCAAATATGTAAACAATCATATGCAATACAGCCGGTTAACCCACATTTTCCACCCACTCCTTCATAACCTGATTTGGGGGGTGGATAATTTGGGGAATCGATATTTGAACATTTATACATTCAACGTCCATCTGCTTTCCCTTTGCATCTCAATCCTTTCTTCTCCCTTCCCTCTCTTTTCTCTACTCTGCTTTCTGCTTTTCTCTACTTTCTGCTTGTCCTTTTCCCACTTTCCTGCTTTACCGCTAGCTTAAGCAAATTAAGCCCCATGGGATCCGGGAGGGGACAATGCGACCCCTTCCCCTGCCCTGTTACGCTACTATCATTGACTATTGTTAAGAAATATTATCAACAACAGTTGTTAAGGATTAGGTAATAGTTACTTAGAACAAAATAAAAACGTTATTAAGCATTTAGATGACAGTAACTCAATGGCTTTGCTGCCGTGGACGTGAAGAATTGTACAACCGTGGTCAATATGGTTTTTGGCGGCTTTCCGTTAATTTACCATATCTGCAATATGCGAAAAGGTAAACTTTGGATTTTTTTTACCAATGACAGTGGATATAATGAGCTATTGTTTTCATGTATAAAAAGCAATTTCTAAACTTGTTAGATATTTTTAATATTTTTCTGAAATTGAGTGTAAATCTTTTTGACTCACCCTGTAGTTTACTAACCCGTTACCGATGCAACCGTGTAAGAATCTCAACATTTTTGAAAATTTGAGGGCGTTCTTCAAAAAAATGTGCTAATATTGCTTTAACAAATGTTTATTTGGTTTTGTTTGTTTTTTTTGGCTAACTCTTCCATCATGTATTCTTCAGAGAGGAGCGATCGAGGCAACAAAGGCGCAATATGCGGCACTAACATGGCGATAGTAGTCTTTACCGGAGCTGTGAGGTGTTTATCATACACCCTTCACCTAGAAATAATTTATATTCAACATCATGAACACAAACGTGCCAAGAATTGTTTCAAATTTCCGGTCTGTCACATCGATTGTGATATCTCATCCATGTTGCTGTTTGCCATGGAATGTGAATGCATATACGACATAATTTTGCGCAACCACATGGGAATGAAAATATATATCTATGGGTGTGGTATGAATAAAATAGACATATCCATTACGTAATTACGTAAGAGGTGCCCATCAAATTCGAATCGTATGCCTAATGGAGAGATGGTTTTTCCAGTGCAAAATGGATACATGTTTGATTAACCCTGCACAATGGTGCAAAGCAAGCTGTACTGTTACCATCTCAGAGTAAGCACACGAAACGATTCTAGCCAGTTAAATCATTAAATATGACAAGAAAATGAATCGTTTCGTAGTATAGTGTTTTTCGTGCATTAACCTAAATAAAATGTATTTACTTGCACAATAATAATGGTTTTTTTCTTTCATAAATCGCTTTATCATCGTAAACAGGCTCAAGCGCTAGTTGCCAATTATCATTACGCCTCCATCAGGCAATCGTCACCTTCATTTCGCTTCATCTAGATGGCTGCTTGCCACATACCTGAAAGCACTTAGATTGTAATATTGCCCTTAACATGACAGTTCCTCAGATTTCGCTTAGGTTGACGAGGCAACTTGTGATTAGTTATTTTGCCCTGGAACACTAACATGTTGGCCACGGCGCGGCGGGGCTCGAACTCAAGATTTTAACGCTCCAGTGATCACGAGTCCTGCACTTTTCTACTTGACCACGCGTGCTTATTGCATGAACACTACAATAGTAATCCGTATCGATTTTGCTTTTTTGGTCGGGATGCATCATACTACTGAAAATAACTTTTTCAACCCAACTACTTAACAAGACAGTTGAAAAGAAGTTGGCCTAATTCCCACCAAATTTAGCCTATAGTTATATATCATAAAACAACTTTCACTTGAATTCAAATACGAAAAAACAAAACCTGGAAGACCTAATGTATACCTAATGTATCAAGGAACAAGAAACATGCAGTCGATGTAATTTAATTATAATTGTAACGCATGCAAATTCTCATCATGTTTTAGGATCGAAGGACCATTGTCCAGTTTGCGCTGAAGAAATGGTCCAATGACGATAGCCAGTTACCGGATCCTAGAAGTGTGATCGCTCTAGCTAACAAGGTATCCGGTCAAATGAAGAGGATGCCGGAAGACCGAGTAGCCGTCCACTGCATGTAAATATTTATTGTACTAAATAAAATGCTAGTGTAACGCAAGCTGAAAAAGTTTTTAGATATTATTTCATAATTGCTTTATTTTATATTCAGATTAAAATTGTCATCCGTATTCCGTGATTCGATTGTCTTTGGGGCTACTGTTTCACCCGGAAGTAGTATCGATTTTGATATCAGATAAAGGCTGTACTTTTCTCATTGTCGTCCGGAAATATTAGCCTTAAAGGGGCATTTTGTGAGTGATCCACACCCACGTCCCCCGACTTACCTCAAAAAAAGTTTAGATTTTTATATCACCTGAACCGCTGTCCTTAGTAAAGCATGTGTGCCTAATATTACGTGCAATCTACCAGGGTGTTTCCCACGATACGACACGGGTAGTATAAGTAAGTGCCAGACTCTCATATCAAGTAGAGAACACAAAAGACATAACGGGTACATTTAAGCTTCTATAAATTTTCAGTTTGGTGCCATGAGTGTACAGCATTTTCCATAGGTTAAAAATTCAGGAAATCTTTAGAATGAAAACATTTAAAAATCTTTAACTTTGGATCTGTTCAACGCATTTCCTTTTTTTTTTAATGTCTAATATGGACATTTTGTTGTTGTAAACCTATTACTAGTACTTTATTTCACTGAGAGTGTCGTGTTTTATTTTCAATTTGTCGTCAGTGATGGTATGGGCGTGTGCGGCACCTTCTGTGCCATTGTTTCAGCACTAGACCGTATTGCCGCCGAGAAAACTGTGGACGTGTTTCAGACCGTTAAACGTCTACGCAGGTGCAATGCCAGAGCAGTTAGAACCAAGGTAGGGACCAGGGATGATATATAGACTGGATAACCAATGTGCAGTGTACCATGTAGGGCGCTGACATGTTTTTTTTTTTTTTTTTTTTTATGTCCGGGGGGGGGGGGCACTTGTATTCAAAGGTGGATATGATGCGTGAACATGGACTTCCAAAATGCACCCTAAACAAGTATTTCTTCTGACTAAAAATATACCTTAAACAAGTATTTTTGTCTGATTTTGCTACGCTAAAGAAGTATTTTTTGTAAGTTTTGCTACCCGAAACAAGTAAGGAATGCATTGTGTCGTTAATATACCTTTATTATCTTGCTTTGCTTTACAATATTTTTTATTTCTCCGTAATTTGAGTATTACACGTACATCACAATTTCAGGGTTTAGAAAAAAACATACCCTTTTCCCACATTTTGCTGTTTTTGACACCCTAATCAATATACTCGCGTACATCGTCTGTTAGAAAAAAGATAACGTTTTTACGCGTTTTCTTGTTCACGCATCATATCCACCTTTGAATACAAGTGGCCGCGGGGTTTTGTGTGCATTTACAATTATAGTCTGATTTTTTTATTCGTGTCAGTTCATGCATATTTCCGAAGGTATGGTTTCACTTGGAGGGGCTGTGTTTATACCGAAATTGAAAAAGCCGAAGATATAGTGCAGTAGATACAATACTAAGCGTAAATCCTTTTATTGCAGATAAAAGCTCAAACATTTGGTATAACTGATTTTAATTTAATTTAAATTTCATGATTCCTTTTGAGTTAAATCAGTAAATGGTATGTTTGATAATTATTATATTTGTCGTGTCTTTGTGTAGAAGGTGCAATAATTTCCTAAATTAAATTAACCTAAATGGCTTTGGCTGTATGTTATATCTGGTGGTTTTGGCCCACTACAAATCCCTGTAATTCAATCCAATCTAAACCGCAATACTGTCGCTTGGAGATGATATGTGGCGATCAATAGGCCACGCTCTCCTATGTACACACATACATGTCATACACTATAAGTATGGACCCTCTACATAAATGCAGGTAGTGAGTGGGTCAAATTGTGGGTCACTTTTTTCAATAGGGCCAATTTTAAAGTTTGCACCGGGGTCAAAATTTCCAAATTACTCCATCATGTTGAAATGTGTGTCATATTGTCCCGTCTTTGTCACAAGGATTCCCAAAAATGTATAGTTTGTACCATCATTAATGCCCATTGGTTTTAGAGTTGTTGGTAAAATGGCTAAAAGTGCAAAAAATGGTCAAACTAAACTTGTACAGGGGTCAACCTTGAAAGTTACTCTGATTATATTTTACATGTATGCTTGCAAATTATTGCCTGGAGAATGAGGACTCCCAACAAGTATAGTTTGATTATGTTAAAAAATTGGTTACTTACCGAGATAAAGGTCAAATAAGGTCAAGCCAATTTGGGATTATGTTGCACCATGACCTATTGTCACATAGCATGATCACTATGCTCATTGCCAGATGCTACAAACTATTCTTATTTTGACACATTAAGCTAGATGACCACTTTGTTGGTCATTTTTTTTTTTTTTTTTCCAAATTAAGAGCAACTTCTGATTTTAACGCCTGTACAAATGGAAATTGGACCTTTTTTTCACTTTTAGCCATTGTTTTTACCCCAATAACTCTAAAACCCATGGTCATAGATGATGGTACAAACTATACATTTTTGTAATATCCTATGACTGACGGACAATATGGCATACATTTCAATTCAACACGATTGGAGTAATTTTAGGAAGTTTATCCCCTGTGGTAAACTTAAATTGGGCCCCCATTGAAAAAGTGACACCACAATTTAACACCACTAACTATCTTGGCATTGATGTAGAAGGTCCCCTACTAACTACCAAAGTTGTCAAAGCTGAGATGTAGTGGACATGAACGATGATGTTTTGACCCAAGTCCCTGCTTGCTCCCGCTCTATATACAATATTGACGGTTTGTGTACTGTGGGATTATTTGTTTTAGGCCTATGTCTTTAGTCGTGTCCTTAAATGTGCAATGATTATTTGAGCATGCTAACAGGTGGACTTGGAACCGAGCCGCTAAGTATCATGGGTAAAGCGCATTTTTTCATTTCACACGCTGTGGCCACGAATATCGCCTAGGACCCCCCGAAAACAATTCATCCTACAGACTCTAACTATTTTTTTTCCTCGAATTCGGCAATGCACTGTCTTACGTTGTTGAAACCGTGTCTATATTGACCTAGAGTAAGCAAGCGGAATAATCTGTGACGCTTTGGTTAAATTTAAAGGACCCGAAACAGCAAATAGGTGTCAGTATTTCAATTTGAACATCCTGGGCACAAAGAGATTGCTGCAATCATTGGAACCTCTTGGTAGGTACATGGTATTTTGAACTCCAATCTACGCACCTCCTAACTCGACTAGAAGTGTTGCTTGCAAGATTATGGTACAAAATGCTATAGTTTGATTTTATTAGCGATTACAAGTGGCCACCAACGTCACCATCTTTTGACCGATTCAATACTACAGTGTTGCGGCTGTCTTGACAAATATTTAGACCTCATCTATGTTATTTTTAGTGTAATTGACATGTCAGCAACATAATAACCAATAGTAAACCATAATACATTTTTATGATGGGAAAACGATATAGGTAATTTGCACTGACAAAAAAGACAAACAACACAAATAAAAACAACAACAAATATCATACGGAATACGAAGCATAAACTTAGAAAGTAACATGGAAAATCTCTTCCACATATTTTGATTATAGAATCGTCGCCCACAGCACATCTGTCTTATCTGCATTTTTTACTTTTTTGAGATATGTTGAATATGTAATTATAATGGTTTATGGTCCTATACATGCCAAAGTTTACAACTTGAAAGTGAACCTAATTAGGAGATATTAATAAAATTTTGATCATTAAGTTCAAAACTGCATATTGCGAGTTCACATACTGTCTTATTTCATTTACACGTAATTTCAAGTTGTAGAATAACGGGGTGGGTGCTGGTGTCGCAAACAGCTGTTTAGGCTTTTCACATACAGATCTATGTCTTCGGATCTGCCTCGTGCGTGAACATGACGTGTTTCACCTACAGATCTATATGAACGCATTGAAATATAACGGTGAAATTAGCGTCGATGTTCAAAAGCGATTTTTTGCGTTCACCTACAGACTTATGACTTTGTAGCTTATTATCGGAATACAATTGCACTTTCAAACTCGCAAGTTCAAAACTTAAACTTCAGAACGTTTTCTTCATAATGCCCCCCAAAATTAAAAGTAAAATGGCTTAATGTTTAATTCAATAGTATAAACATGAAATCTCACGGTAGATTTCAATGGCGATTTTCTAGAAAACGGCATTGTCAGATAAGACAGTATGTGAGTAAGGCGACGATATGATGTATTAAATGCCGAAAACAACAGCGCTAAGAAGGCAGCTATTGAGCACAGAGATCAGAAAGTGGTTATTTTGCATTATCCTTTAGAAACTATACATGGGGTAGATGAGGTGAAATGTGACGTCAACGTCGGGCATCGAACAAAGCATTGCCCGACAGTACGCAGGTGCCTGCAGGTGCGTGTGTTTTAAGATTCGCGCTCAATCAGTTATGTGTATAAGGATATTGAATGCTGTTAGCTTGTTATGGATTATTTTCACAAAATGCCAGTAGACAAAGTGCTAACTTGTGTGTGTTAAACATGAACGTCGAATCATCTATATTTATCAAACTTTAATTTAATAGCTTTCTGATAATTTGATTTTTTTTCTTTTATAATTTTTCTTACTGTTGTACAGAAGGAAGCAATATAGTTCATCTTTGACGTGAGTCAAGAGAGATGGACGACGACCAAGGATATGAGATCGTCTCCAACCTAAATATGGTGTAATTAGCAAAAGAAACATAACATCCCGTTCAAGTGTTCGTTGATTCTCACCAGAACTCCAAGAACATGGAAAAAAGATGCTGTTGTATTGATATCATTATAACCATCTATCCACAAGGAGGTGACCGGCACCAACGAAGGTTTCACCCTGTTGTAAATAGGCCATCATCCCTTCTGAAATGGGGGATTGAATTTACCTATAGAGGATAGGAAGCATACAACACATATACGTGTTAAGTGTGCTTTGTACAAAAAGAAGATTAACATTTTCAGGAAAACCAATAAAATTCTCATAACGTAATGCCAAACTTGCACGGTGTGCAGGAGATAT
>JAMKCH010034535.1:25000-44073 GCA_023653785.1 Ophioderma brevispina | reverse complement strand
TAAATCTTTAAAACATCAAATTTAAAAAAACAACCTGTTTTACGGGCGAAGCGGACCTTTCGAGTAGTTCAGGTCGGTCGGGCGATTTGTTTCTTTTTTTAATTTTTTTTTTCTTTTCTGGAGAGCAAAATTGGCCTAAAAATAGCACAAACATTGGAAAAAACAATAGAAAAAATCAAAAATTTTTACAAACAAATTTCTTTAAAAAAAATGTGCCAAAATTGATAAATTTCGGGCTAAAAACAGGCTGATTTTACATGATTTTTGTTAAAACTAAAAAAAAAAAAATTCTGAAACGGAAAAGTACGGGTCGGTCAGGCCCCGTAAGTTATTTTAATTTAAAAACAGGGCTGTTTTTTATTTTCTTCGCTTCAGGCTTGTAAAATAAACAAAATAGACTTAAACCACACTACTATATAATGGAAAGAAAAAACAACATCGGTCCTCGGACCCACTTGTGTCGCCTGCTGATCGCGGTAGTGAATGATAGGCCTAACATGACCTTTGACCTTGATATGTGACCTTGGATCAACAACTAGGGTTTGCATAAAACGCATAAACAGTTTGGTTCAATTTGACTGTGCAACTTTTCAAATGAGCTCAATTTTACATTTTCAGCCTATTTTAAAACTTGACTCCACATGACCTTTGACCTGGCATGTGACCTTTGACCCTCCAAACAAATGAGGGATCCCATGGCACCTATGATTCAGTTTGGTTCCAATTGAATGCAACTTTTAAATGAGCTCAATTTTACATTTTTCAGACTATTTTACAACTTGACCTCACATGACCTTCGACTTGGCATGTTGACCTGGCTCAACAAATGAGGGATCCATGTTGCACATATGATGCAGTTTTTGGTCCAGTGCACGGCCCCAACTTTTCAAATGAGCTCCAATTTTACATTTTCAGCCTAATTTACAACTGACCTCACATGGACCTTGACCTTGGTATTTGACCTTTGACAGCATCAACAAATGGGCGGATGCATTGTTGCACCTTTGACCCAGTTTGGTTTTAAATCCATCAAGTATGAGGAATATTACAGGCAAATGTTAACCCTTTTTCACAACGACAACAACACAAACAACAACAGACATCACAACACCAGTGGACAAAGTGCTCCCGATGTGTCTCCTGCCTTAGGGGCAGGCGACACAACAAAAAGGGACAGCTTCTTAGGAACAGTCATCTTAAGTAACCTATGAGGAAAAAATGGAACATGAAAAAAGTGTATGTTGGTGGAGAAGGGGGCAACATTTATCCCGGCATGCTAACTTGAATCTTGAATTGACTGAAAAGTGCTTTTATATTTTTTTAAAATGAACTTGTGTGCTTAAAATCTGTGAAAGGGACAGTTTTCCAAGAAAAGGTAGCTTGGGACAAATGCCGGGTCTCTCCCATGCAACAAGTGACGAGGTTATCTTACATCATCTTGTACTTACCATTCTTTGTACCGTTCTAATTTGCAACATGAAAAAAAAAACAAACACTGCTTTGATGCAAAAGTCAATTGAGAATATCATGAAGTCTCACTGATGATTCAAGCATTTGCGTGTAAGCTTTTTGCCAATTTTTCTGTTTGGTTGAACTAAAAGTGATTTTGTGATCCTAAAACCTCGTACCTCCTTTTTGGTTTATGGTTCCTAGATATCCAGGAGAGAAAAGGTTATTTCCGAAATTTAAGTTGATTCTCGATGCCGCGCGCTTTGATTGTCATGCGCAATTGTATCACGTTGTGCCATAGGCCAATGTCAACTGTAGTTCGTCCGTTTAAAGCAGAAAAATACAAACTATGAATTTCTTGAAAAGCAGATTTGAATTTGCAGGTACATTGTAAAATTAGAAAAACACATACTGCCTTAGGCCAACGGTTCAGATGTATAAAAATCTCAACTTTTTTAGGAAGTCGGAGGGGGGGGAGAGGGGGACGAGGAGGCTGTGGATCACAAAATGCCTCTTTAAATATAACGAGCTCCGAGGTAGCACCTACCTTTAACTGACTTGGGGATGAAATCCAGTGTCTTTGTCTTACATCTCAATTTCTTATCCGTCATCAACCCATATGTACATAGCTTGGCATTTTTCTTCAGGTAGTAAGTCCATATACCTGTCCAAAGCTGTCTTGTTTAACCTTGTGTAATGATCATCGTGGTTTAACATTATAACTGCAGCAAAGAGAAAAGTTAAAATGAATAAGAGAGTACCATCAATGAGAGTGAAGAAGATCTAGAGAGTGCAAAGCAAATGCTACATGTACAGCATTTTCTTGTTTGGCCGACTCCTGCACGCTTTCTGGAACAGACTGAAGGTTGGTTTGGTTAGTTAGACCACTGGTTAGACCAGTTCTTGCTGATGGTGTCAAGTTACCAGTTAACAAAACAATAACAGCTCAGCATCAGTCCAGGGTCAGTACACGTGGACAGTGGACACTGGTCATGTAAGTGTATGCCACACTATTGCGTAAATAGTCCAGACCATTTTGTAATCGCATCTGGATCACCAATAAAATCATACCACAGTGATTACGTAATGTCAATGTCACATCTGACGCTGATGGCTAGTCAATGTCATTGCTCTTGATTCAGGTATGGTGACAATAACGTGAATAAATGATCATTTGAGAGTCCATGAGTTAGTTATTGCAAACATGGGATCTTTGCCACCAAAAAGAAAATGCTCACATAACAGGAACAGCACCACCACCCATATCGTCTGGATTACAGGGCTAGGTCAGTGAGATCCCCTCCCTACATTTTGAGCACAAAAACACCTAACTTAGGGCTTTTCTTATTTGCAAATAGCCTTCCTTCCATTTCTTATGTAAAGTGAGTAGATGGGTCGGCTACAAAAAAATTTCTGTCTTGCCTGGGAATTCAAAGAAGCTGGGGCAAAATTTTTGTGAAATATGTGCATGAAGTGCCAAATCACAAGCACATTAGCACAAAGTCCTTACAGATGGCCCAGTATTTTGACACTGGTGCAATCTGGGGCTGTATTTGAACCTTTTTGATAAAATTAGGGTGTTTTCTTGTTTATTTTTCCTACTTTGAAAATGTCTGCAGTTGTAAATTTTTTTTGGGGACCTGAGGTCCCATGGTCCTGGGGGATTTTGTAGGCCTGAGAGGGTACAAATGATGGTTAACAATTACATAAGATTTAAGGCTATGAAGGTGGTTTTATTTTCTCATTGGTGCAAGGATGGAAGCCTGCGATGCCACTTCAAGTTCACATGTACTTTTGTGTGAGATTGGGGAGAGGCTTATGGAGTGTAGTCAGTGTACCAGTTGTGAATTGAAAAAATACACTACCTTGTTGGTGTGCATGCACACACTTCCAGGGCTCTTGTTTTCCCCTCCCACCACAGACCATCTTAGTCGAATTCGAATTATTATTCACACACTCACATTACGGAAAAGAAACCCCTTCCTGTAATACTGTTATAATTTCCTGGTATTGTGTAATTAGGCTATAATTAGACAACTTCATGATGATATAAGCTCAACCAGGCCTTTATCATGATAAAAAAAAGTTCATCTCAATTGAACAATTACTTCCCAAGATGAGTGGTTACTGTACACAATTCATGATGCCAAATTACACCATTTTATCAATATAAAACCACATTGCACGTTCTTTTCAATCTAGGGGAAATATTATAATATCATAAAGCGTTATAAATCCATTGTTCGTTTATAGAATGTTGGAAAAAAGCGATTGGACTGGCAAAGCTGTGCGTCAAATTGACTTGGCGATTTTTCTTTTTTTGTGAGGTAAAATGAAAAATCACGGGGTCTCTGATCCGGTGGTAGTTGGGTCCCTGAAATCCCTTGGACAAAATCAATATGAAGAAGATCAGGGATTCATTGAAATCAGTCTGTCATGACCGATATGATAAATAAACTGGACTCTTTCAATGAAAAAGACAAGGGTCGAATTTACAGGCCTGATTTTACAGACAACTTACAGCACCCTCAAAAGGATAGGCAAATCCCCATCTTAGCTATCACTAAGCTCATTATACTGCTTCTCTCTCTCTCTTGTGCACGTAGACCAACACAAAATTGAAAAGTTTCCCATGACCATTATCTTCCATCACAAAGTTACTCAGCTGAAAATCTTAAAAATAATTGACTTATCTATCCCAAGTGTGGTAATTTAAAAACATCACATGGCAGCCCACAGAAGCCCCAAGCTTAAGACCACTCGCTCCACACGTATTACACCCACTAACAAGATTCCATTGACCAACCCAGAGCTATTTCCTAATTCAATTGTGACATAGTTGCTCAAAGCTTACCAGGTATACAGTTATTTCAACCTGTAGAATGCAAATGCAACATTTTTCAATGGGAACTTCCCTAAGGACGAACGGGGGACATGTATACCACTCAATACTGAAGCAATGCAAGGGCTGCTCTACGAGCGGTTGCCGAGGTACGGAGTGTGCTCGTCAAACCGATATCATTCTTGTGAGACTTGCGCTCTAATGAATGGTAAAGGTGGTATACATATCCAGAAAACTTGGGAGAATTTTCTGGGCTACTAGTGCAAGTGTTTGATGTAAAAGCACCAAAAATACTGTTAAAAAATGTGGAAAACTCATCTTTTTGGCTCAAAATCAGGGCTATTTGATACACAAGGGCAATTTTCTTGGAAAAGAGAAAAGTGGTTTAAAGATACAGTGTTAGGGTATCCCACAGCCTCCGGAACATTTTAAGGATACTGTAATTAACTGGTTAATGAATGATCCAAATTCTCACCCATAATTAACTGGTCATTTTACATATTCCCACCAAAAGATGTCAATAACCATAACATAATGGTTTGTTCGGAAGTGGTGCACAAGGAGAAAGTTGGACTGCAAATTCAGCTCGTCTTTAGTTGTTCTCCAAAACACAGCCATGAAGGTCTAATAAGCCATCCCAAGGAAGGACACAATTGAAGTCAGACCATATCACAAACATGCTATCCATGAAATTAGTCGCCAGGATGTTTAGCAAGTCAACGAAAAGTTCTACACCAGCGCCATGTTGGTTCATACCAAATTTCTGCATGTATGTCTGTAAATTGGAGATGCCTCAAGTGAAATCTCACGCCTTTTATACAATGTATAAGAATTTCATGATTTGAGCCTGTGGTAGAACCGGCATTCATGTTTGGTGTGAAACCTTGAAATACACAACAAGCTGCGGTGGCACCATCGAATGCTTGTACACACGTAGCAACACTTGCAATTACCAAAACAAGGCGACGAACGAAACAAATGGGGGTCGTAAGCAACTTGAAACTAATCAAATTCATGGTAACTTGCAGGGACGACTCAACGCTTTTCAACAGGGATGCAAATTTTTGTCTGTGTCTGCGAGATCACAATACTTAAAATGACAACACTAACCTAACACTTACATCTGTTTGCGACTCTGAAGAGATGAGGGAAGAGGGGAAGAAGAAAGAAAAGTCACAAAATTCGTGTAGGACTGACCCAGGGCTGGCCGGGGATACACGCTAAGATTGTGTATGGCCCGGCCAGGGAGATTACATGCCCATGAGTATTGGTTTTATGACGTCATCGCTACATTCTGGATTTTTTCACCTCGCCTCAGTATGTGAGATACATGATTTGTGAGCTTTGGTCATCTTAGGGTTGGTTAATTACTACACCAATTCAATGGGAGAATGAGGATAAGTTAAGCAATTGACGAAATTTGCAAAATTGGACTGCCAAAACCACATATTCCAGCATATGATAAGGGCGCTCACATACACCCCCCCCCCAAAAAAAACTTCTACATGCATTTATTAGCACAACTATGCATTTCAGAATTCTGATGTCAAAATAAAATATTGTCCCAAGGGGTTCCAATTGGCGGCCATCTGGGGTTAAGGAGGGATTAATAGTTACAAAGGGAATCAGAAAATATATAGTTTGGCATATCCATGGGTGAAAATGTGCTTATAAAGGTCATTGAACTTTTGATTGGTCATTGTGCAGGGGGCGGCGCATTTTGAGGTATGGTGTACATGTATGTCTGCCTTTTGTGGCACTTTTTAGATTTTTGGTGGGTTTTCAGCAGAGACCAAGTGTGTACCCAAATGGAAACAATTGGGTGCATTTTTTCAATTTTGGCTCTCAAAGGCCACCCCAAAATTTTGGTGCTTTTGTGAAAATTTGGTACAGATATGGGCTGGAATTTTTTTTTAGGTATGTCTGCCATTTTGGGACACTTTTTTCTGAAAATGTTGTGATAGAATAGGTGGGTTGCGCAGAGACCAATGCACACAATGAAAACCCATGCTGGGTGCATTTTGTTGACACTTTTTGCTCAAAAGGCACCCAATTTGGATGCTTTTGTGAAAATTTGGTACAGATGTGGGTTGGAATTTTTGAGGTATAGAGACTTTTTCCTGGGGGGAGGGGGTACATGTTTGATTTTTTTTAGAATGCCCAAAGCTCACCCAGATAGCAGCTAATTCATCGTTTCTAGATACTAGGGCTATCTGTCTACAAACACATGTTGTTGATACAGCGACATGAAGCCAGAGAAACAGCTGGCATATTTTAAACAGAATGGTCATTGCTTTTCATGAAGAATCATCATTGTTTTGTTTTGTGTGTGTGTGTGTTTCAATATCGTTTAGGATTGGCTTTTTGGGGGGTGATTCCCCCCCCCCCCCAACAAGGTGTTGCAATCCCATTGGGCATAGTAGTTGAATCGCAAGTGCAATTCTCATTGTTACTTCGTTTTTAGGCCAAAACAAAAAAATCAGATGTTTTAGTCTACTAGTTCAAAAACATCCAAAAAGGCAAGTAAGTAGCCTTATGACGATAATGTAAAGTGACAGGAGGAGATTTTTTTAGGATACAAATTTCTCTCAAATTGCAGGATCGATTGTAGAGCACCTACCAAAGACGTTTCCGAAGGTTCTGGACAAACAAGTACAAAGAAAACAGCAACTTGTTTTGAACGTGGCCTGCTATCGTAAAGTCCCCATAGAAAATGTGTTTGACTTTCTGTCGGCACGACGGCAAGTACTAAAATCATCCTATTATTACCTAAAAGACGGCGTATGGGGATGATTCACTTCAGGTGTATCTAATCATTGGAAAGCATTCCAATATGCCCAAAACCCTGGTTCTGAAAAAAAATTGGGGGCCGAGTCTTTCTGGAAATCTCGTGTCTCTTAACACCCTGCGCTTTTATGAATGCTTACTCAAAAGGTATTGGACAAGACAAGTGTTTACCATGAAGAACATTAAATTTTACTGGCAGATGAACATCACCACCCTAAATGGTAATCCCCTTTAGAAATTCATGACGCATGGCCTTATTTATTTATATTACATGTTAGAGACCGATACTATTTGCCACAATCAGGCATTTGAAAAATAGATATTTAAAAAAATAATAAATATAGTTTTACTAGCTCTGGCAAAGCCATCTAGCACTGCTAGCAGGGACGAGAAAGTGTAATTAAGTGTTAAACATAGTATTAAACCTTTAGTTTATACAGTCAAAATGCTGAAATATTGTCCATATATTGCAACTAACGCCAACTTTCTTCAAAAATAAGAATAATTAAATGACCCAGGGAACTCTCATATTTTTCAAACCTTAACCATGAAACTCATAATTTAATTGTGAAGGGCCTTATATGACTATATCTTTTTGAGATCTATGGACAACCAACTGAGAACCCCTGTGATAATATTGATTTTGGGGAATCCAGGTAAATTGATAATCTCTGAAAGGTGCAACGACAGATTTTTCAAGTCATCCATGATTTCTGTAGTTGGATTCATATAGAATAGCATGCTGATTTTTGGCCCTGATGTAAAGCTTTCCTCAAAATAACTCCATCTGAAAGGAAAAAGAACTGTTTCTTAGGAGCAATACGATTCAGCCTACTGTCTGTTTTATATTGACAAAGCATATCAGAATCTCCTTTTTTTTCTCTTTTATAGTTTTTAAGACATTTTCGTGTCGCCAAATACAGGGTAAAGAAATCTATTGAGTGTCTGTCTATTGAAACTACCTATTATGACAACAATATTTAGGTTCCTCAAAAATCTCTCATTGCACCTTTAAAAACTCAAAAACCCACATGGAATTTAATGTCGCTGTAATGCAAACATATGGGAGGTGTGCTACTTAGAACTCCAAATTTAACCACAAATAATTTTGGGAGAATCAATACAGAAAGCCATATTTGGCCCATTTCCAAGTCCCTTACTCCAGTGCTGTGTGAGATCTAAAGTTGGGGATTCAAATTCTTGCTTTACCCTTCGCTTACAAGGCATCTAGAATGGCCATTTGGCCAAAAATGTACCTTGCAACCACAGCCCAATCAGTGCCTCCTTCACGTACAATGTAGCACTCAACCTTCAATTTAATTCGGGTTAGTTCAACATTCAAGAAAGAGAGTTACCAATTTCCACCAACAGACTTGCCACGGTAACACAGCTGGGCATTTTCTATACACTACCATTACCTACAGATGTGAATAAAGGAAATTTGTATTGCCCATTTTTTACAAGTCCTTTAGCATACATGTATCAACGCGTAATCCTTCCGGCCCAGGCTCAGCAATTACTAAAACACATGAGTCTGATTTTGCACAATTAAGCCAGTCACATCGGCGCTTGTTGTCAGGGTGCACACTGGCGGCCACTCACGAGCAAGTGCGCGGTAAACTAGTGGGAACAAACCTACATGCATTTTAAATATCAAAAAACTATAAAAAATTAATTTTACTCTAAAAATATTTTTGAAGCTTTTTTGTTTTTTTTTTTTAACTGAGTGATGATGATTATATTTGCCATTGTATCAACTAAATTTAATTTCAAACAGTGAGGCTCAGACTTTGGAATATTACTTTACATTCATTTATAGGCCAGTTGATTTTCTTCATCAAATATGTACCATTATAACAGGTGTGTTCCCTTATGTCTTTGGACCCCCCGATTTTCCCGGACAGTTAATGTAGTATCGATTTTGATATCATATGAAAGACCGTGTTTTTCTCATTCTCCTAAATTTGAGCCCTAAAGCCATTCATTCCCAGGTATAAAAAAACTGTTTTAGTGTTAACCCTCACATATTGAACAGGGGCTTTTGCACACTGCATTAGTGCATCACCACAAAAACTGCAAGTTTGTTCCCACATACTTGATGGGGTGTATGTGCAAGTTGCAGGCTCTCATACCCAAGTAGAGAACACAAATTTAAAAAAACCATAAAATCGGAACAAGCACCCTTTAAAAAAGATGGTCTTCCGGTGTAATACCAAATGGGAATTTGTTTTTAATTTAACAAGCCCAATTAGCAACAAAAATTAATAAGATGAAACCATGTTTACTTTCTTTTGGTTTTACAGACATGAAAAAATGTTTCATTCCTAGGAAGCCTGAGCCAGCTGCCAATGCTCATAAAATGGTCTTTGTGTACCAAAAGCACAATTCCAACATTCCTGAGGAGCTTCCCAAATTCCCACTTTTTATGCCATGGTTCAGGTTGGTTTTACAAGATGTACACACGTGCAAAGGAAGGGAAAGAAAGAAAACGCAACATTTAAAATTTCACAAGCACGATGCATATAATGTGTCCCCCGCTGTAATGTCCAATCACTACTGCCGATAAATGCAACTACAATGTATTAAGTCTAAATACCCCGCCTGTCCCCCTCCTCAACTCCCAGCCACCCCCCCGGACACCCCACCCACCCCGAACGTCCCCTCCCTTAATATACCCCACCTACAATTGAATCTAAAAATCCCCCCCCCCAAAAAAAAAAAACTGCTCCTCCAGACTGATCTTCCCTAATCCTCACTGAAAAGGTAGGTAGCCTTAGAGCTCCTAAGGGCAGGGGGGGGAAGTAGAAGCGCAGCGCTGAATTGGGGAGTGATAAAAGGGACGGAGATGAGGATAGATCTCAACTTAGTCGAGGGAAGCAAAAGAACCTGAATCCAGACATTGTACGGAAGGGAGTAGGCTGGGATCAGATGAGAAAAGGGGATGGATTAAGCGGATATTAACCGGGTATAAATAGTGACCGTTATCGTAGAATAAAAGTGGCAAATCCTCCTTCCGTCCCCTGGTTGAATTGCATAAAAAAACCACATAATTTCCACTTGACTCATAAGTTGGTTCGTTACATGCTGGCATTGCCTCAAAATCGTAAATATCACAAAACTTAACCTAAATCACTTTTTAGTTGTGACTAAGTTTCAAATTGTCACATAAGACTAAATTACATGTTCATAAAAATCCAGAAAAAGAGGTTAGGTTTTTGTGGTATTTAAATATCATGATACCTGATAAACATGCAGCACTGCCAATCATGCATGCCCATTGTTTGGGGGTTTACTGATAAAGTATGTTCATGCCCCCCGTGTTCCCTGCCCTGGCTGCGTGCGCCCCCTCTCTCCCTTCCGTGCCTCCTCTTGTTATAACATATTGTCCAGTATTACAGTCCCATTGTATTTGATGAGTGCTAATCTGTCAAAGGAAAGTAACATTAAAATGAGACTGCTAAGAACCACGTGTAAGCAACAAACACCAACTAGCGATCAACATCCTCAAAACAAACACTACGCCAATACCAAGAACTCCAACAATTACAAAACTATACAAACCACAACACTAAATAGAACAAAATCAAGTGTAAAGTAACCCAGTAACCTTTTAAAGACACTATCAGTGATTTGGAAAATATTGAAATTTGCAGGAAAATCGCTCCAAGGAAGGATATTTGTAAATCCATAAGTTTACCTTTTTCCCGCTTGAGAATTGACAGAAAAGGAAAGAAACGGCAGTGTTCCAAATACGATTCTCCCATTCATATACTTGTTGTAGTAAGTGCCGAACGGACACCAATGACTAAATCGCCGGTTCTGTCCTTATCACATAGGTTTCTCTGGTCTTATACATTAGATACAGGGTATGTTAGGATACCTGTACTTCTTAGATCCATGCAAAAAGCTGATTTTTGATGATTTTTTTTTTTCGATTGCTGATTTAGCAATCACTGATAGTGTCCTTTCAGTAGCCTTTTTAAAATCAGAAAAAAAGGTAGGGGTCAGCAATAGTCAACCATGAAACTGAAATTAACGCTATGCAAATATGTCTGTCTTGTTCTGAGGTTTGGACTGAGCAAAGCTGAGGACACATTCGAGGGGGGTAACACCCCACCCCTCACCCCCTAAAATGGGTGACGGGGATGTGCAGCAATATTGACCCCCTTTTTTAAAACCCGCTGCCACTGAAAGACCCCCTTCTTTTAACATCACATGAAAACCCCTTTTTTACTCTCACTCAGTTGATGCCTCCCAGTTTTAATCAAATGTCATTGAATGACCCCCGGGTCTTGCATGCTCTCACAGAAAGCCCCTCCTGTCACTGAGGAACTCCGGATTGAACTTCCGCATATGGTGCCTTCACTGAATGACCCCCCTTTTTTTGCCTCGATGGCGAACCATCGAGGCAGTATTAGAGTCGAGAGAAACTAAGCTTCTTTAGAGTCTAAGAAGAAATAAAATACTTGTAGAATATTATTAACTTCTTATTTTATTGAATTTCTGTACAGTTATGTTTTTCTATGAATTTTGTCAGAGTTAGAAAATTTCAGAATTTTTAAAAATGTAACTACATTTTTGTTCTCAAGTTATTTTGGGGTTTTGTGGTTTTACCTTTATGCTTAGTACCCTTCAACCTGTGCAGACTCGAGGCTACGGCGCGAAACGTTGCCCTATGTACGGGAATTACCCGGTGCGCCTTGATGCATGAGGCATGGCAGAGCGCACGGTAACTCCGCGTATCATAGCGAACACGCTCTCACTGACCAGATGTAATGGATTGTGGCGTTGCAGAAGGATCTCAGTTGCAAGGTGAAATTAAAATGCCAATTTTTTCAAATACAGAATAAAAGTTTTTAGTCCACAAATTGCTTACCGATTGTCATTTTGTTTAGTAGAAAACACAGTGTAATGACAGGTATAGACGAAACAACTTAATAGGTAAGAAACATGCAATGTTTGCAGTGCTGACAACACCCCAATCTGTTCAGTACATGCCATGGATGCAAAAAAATAATATAAAAACGATTGTCTTGGAAGTTCTTAAACAATAAATATATTTCCATGCAAATAACGCAGAAAAACAATTATCTTCCATTTCTCTTTAGCAACCTGATGTCTATTCTTGTAAGCCAAAACATTCGTACTTTTATAAAAATATTATTAAATGCTACCATTAAGTGTCATTTTTCTCTATAGCCATCGAGGCCATTTTTTTAGAAGAACTTGTTTCACAAAATGTTAAGGTGATTGACCCCAAGCTTTGCATCCGCCTCACCAAAGGAACCCCCGTTTTTTTTTCCTTAAACATGTCAAAGTTTCTCAGCGAATGCCCCCTACTTTTGAAAAGTCCCGTCCGCACATCCCCATCACTTCATAATGAGTTTCCCCCAGGGGACTACCCCCCCCCCTTTGATGGTGGTAAAATTTGTGATAAAACTGTAAACTTCCTAAGGATGCCAGCACACCAGCTTCTATATAATTTTTTATAAAAATTAATAAGAACATTTTTGCACAAATGAGTTCATCTCAACATTTATGGTGTTCCATCCTCAGATTTTTTAATGCAGTCCATGGGTTCCTCCGTATCAGAAGCCTGGTCGGCCTGCCAGGTAGCAATCCGTACAATTCTTGCATAGTCTCCATGAAAGATTCCATGGAAGAAAATCAAAAATGGCAAAAGTCTCCTGGGGAAATATAATGTGTCCATGGAAACTTCTAAAAACGCAAAGTCTCACCCATGACCCCGGATACATCCGCTTGGGGGCGGTATACGTTTGGTGACTTTGAAAATCTTTTCCATGGAAACTTTGCAAAAATCGCACAAAGTCTCATGGTGTAAAAAGAGCTTAAAAGATTCCATGGACAAAATACACTTACCATTGACAGCGAACACGGGGAACAATATACTTAATGCACACAGACCTAAACCGGTCCGAAACTAGAAACAAGACTTGACGGTAAATTACCGTTACTTTCACAGTCCTTTTCCTTCAATTTTTAACGGAAATAACATGAGGCCGATTCAGAAATCTTCAGCAATAAAATATGACTTACAAGGGTACAGTAAGACTTTGCAGTAAGGCGATGGCAGTTAAACACAAAATAATATTAGACATAATGTTCAGTGAATTTATTTTGTTCATTTCATCAATCAGTGAAATACAAAATACCAATAGTACACGTTGGCCTATAAGTGAATTTTACAATGGAAATCAAGATCATAATACAATTTATTTTGTGAGTTGTTTTGTTTCCTAAAACGGATCAGATACTAGATGGACATCGTTTTTATTTAATCCCTAGCAGTGTAAAGTCAATTTCAATTTCCATTTAAGAATTCTATACATTGCAAAGAAAAATGAACTGGATCGGAGCTTTAAACTTTTAAGTTAAAATATCGGAATTACGAATTAATGCAACTATTGTAAGTACGGTCAGGCTTTCAGAGATTATTAGGCCTATATACGAATTGCTACACAGCTAATTATGTCGGGTCGGCCTATGGCTTGTGAGAACTTAACAAATTTGTCTTTGAGTTCATAACATGTATATTACTCTTTGATGGAAAAATTGACATATCATGGTCATTTTGCAATTTCTGAATACTTTCCATGAAAACTTTGCCACTCTCCATGGAGACTTTCGACTTTTAGAAAGATTCCATGGTAGTCTTTAAACGTAGTCGCTTACAAAATGCTTCAGAGAAAAAAAATGTATTGGATAAAAAGTGTATTGGATAAAGAACGGTACGATTGTAAAATCGTATTAATGTATTTTAGAGTAACTCTTTTTATAAATAATACCTTCATAATAGTAATTTGTGTCTTATCATAAAAGTGTCTTTCTCAGCATTGGATACTTTCACTCGGATGGACCGAAGGATTTCTCTTTTTGAGATAAATGTTTATTATTAAAACAGTTCAGGTTCAACCTTCTTACCCGCTTACAATATAAAAAAATGCCATTGCCGGCCAGTTCGTTACATTTTCGAAAACATTACATGGATGATGTATCTTCTGGTACAAAATCATTACCGGTACCGTACATGGAGAATTTGTAACTTCGGACAATTCCACGTTCTTATTATCATTTTATTATTTGTCTCTTGATTTTGTTGCCTTTGGAAACATACCGACACTACCTATTTTTTTTTTCCATGTACTTTTTTTTTATTGGGGTTTGTTTACTGTAAAATATATATAAAGGTCCACCACGTCCTATAATCATCTTTAATACTTTACTATTGACTTTATCCTTTAAGATTAATAAAAGAAATATTTGTAAAAAATAATCATCGGGATAAAAGAACAATGAAATTTGAGTTAATGCATAATTTTAATGATTCTATGGCAGTTATATACCTTGCCTAAAGTATTCGTGCATTAACATTTTCAAATGAATAGAGCCATTTTACTTAACCAAAACATAAGAGTGATGTAACTAATTGTTCGTGCGGAATTCTTTTAAGGCTTACAGAGACTTATTTTAAAAAATAATTTATGGCACGCTAGATGTCAGCAGTCCTAAACTTCAAACTCACTGTCTTCATTTCGCCTCTTATTAGGCTCTAACTAGTCATATGCCAATTTCAATTTCCATTTAAGAATTCCTATACTGGCAAAGAAAAATGAACGATAGAGCTTTAAATAAGCCTTTAAGTTAAAATAATCGGAATTACGAATTAATGCAACTATTGTAATAACGTCAGGCTTTCAAGATTATTATAGTGCCTAATCGAATTGCTAGCACAGCTAATTATGTCGGGTCGGCCCTTGGCTTTTTGGAATTAACAAATTTGTCTTTGAGTTCATAACATGTATAATATTCGCTCTTTGATGGAAAAATTGACATATCATGGTCCATTTTGCAATTTCGATACTTCCATGAAACTTTGCACTCTCCATGGAGACTTCCGGACTTTTAGAAAGATTCCATTGTAGTCTTTAAACGTAGTCGCTTACAAATCTTCAGATAAAAAAAATGTATTGGGATTAAAAAGTGTAATTGGATAAGAACGTACGCTTGTAAATCGTATGAATGTATTTTAGTAACTCTCTTTTTCTAAAATAAACTTCATAATAGTAAATTTGTGTCTTATCATAAAAGTGTCTTTTCTCTCAGCCTTGGGAACTTTCACTTGGATGGACCGAAGGATTTCTCTTTTTGAGATAATGTTTATTATTAAACAGTTCAGGTTCAACCTTCTTACCCACCCCGCTTACAATTAAAAAAATGCCATTGCCGGCCAGTTCGTTACATTTTTCGAAACAGTACATGGATGATTATCTTCTGGTACAAAACATTACCGGTAACCGTACGGGATACTTTGTAACTTCGGATGATTCCACGTTGTTGTTCTTATATCATTTATTGTTGTCTATTTATTTGTTTGGCCCGTTTTGGAAACATACCGACAAGCTAACCTATTTTTTTTCCATTGTACTTTTTTTTTTATTGGGGTTTGTTTACTGTAAAGATTATATATAACGGTTCCAACCTCCGATATCATTTTTTAGGACCTTTATATTGACTTTATCTTTTAAGATTAATAAAAGAAATACTTGTAAAAATAAATAATCGGACAAAAGAACGAGTGCATCAATGATGCAGTCACCATCATTGGGATGTTTAGAGGGAATGCATAGTTGTATTAGTTTGGAGTCATCCCTTGAGTTCTGTTCCTTACGACCCTGAATGACCCTGATGACTTTGTTGTGCCTTTTCAATTTTTCGGCATGCACATCGACCCACCCCCTCCAAGTGTCATGTCCATACACAAAAGATTACCGCATTGACCTCCTTTTACTTGAAATTTCTGATGACCTTGTTGTGACCTTAAACCATTTCGGCATCAACCATTCACCCCCCAGCCACCAAGTTTTGTCCTGTTTCATGTATAACCATGTTTACCCCTTTGACCTTGAATGACCCTATGACCTTCTTGTGAACCTTTACAAATTTTGGCATCAACAATAGCCCCACCTTCCAAGTTTCACCAGTCCCATACTCCAATGTTTACCCCATTTGACCTGAATAACCCCTGATGACCTTGTTCGTGACCTTTAAACCATTTTTGGCACAACAATCGACCTGCCCACCAAGTTTGTCCGTGGATACACCAAATTACCCCTTTTTTTTAATAAAATAATATTAACCTGAATGACCCCTGATGACCTTGTTGTGGCCCTTTAAGATTTTTGGCGTCAAAATCGACCCCACCCTCCAAGTGTTTCACGTCCCATACACCAGTTTATCCCCTTTGACCTCATTTGACCCCGATGAACTTGGACCACTAACCAATACACCTTCGGTGCGTGGTGGGGCGACGGTCAAGGACAACCCAACCACCAGTTTCCGGAACTGCGACCCTCGATCTCCATAAACAACGTTAAACCTCATTTGACCTTTGATGCCCTCGGATGACCTTGTCCATGCCTTAAAAATTTTCGGCATCAAAAACCGACCCCATCTCCAAGTTTCATGTCAAACAACCAATGATTACCCCATGACCTTATTGACCTTGAATGACCCCTGTATGACCCTTTGATCTACTAACCAAAACAACCTCGGACGTCAAGTGGCACCCACCCACTAAGTGTTCAGAACGTGCAACCTGTGTCTCCGGAAACAAACGTTTACCTCATTTGGACCTTGAATGACCACCCCTAATGACCTTGTCTGACCTCCAACTTTTGGGCATCAACAACCGACCCAACCCTCCAAGTTTCTTCTTCCAAGTTTGATCCACTAACGAACCAGACAATCTCATTCTTCAGAAGGTCAAGGGGGCACCCACCCACCAAGTTCAACCTCAGTCTCCTGAGAAAATAAGGGTCGGATCCATGTGACCTGGTAATTTTGACTATCAATGACTGTGATCCACTAACCAAGACAAACCGGTCTTCGTTCGGTCAAAGGGGCACCCATTTCGTGCCCACCAACCAAGTTTCAAGACCATGTGACCCTCGGTCCTCCCAGAAAAAAGACGCGTCAGACACAGACGGATAGACCGACCACGTAAATTAATATATAGATATTTTGTCTGACCTTTAACATTTTAGCATCAACATTGACCCCACCCCTCCAATTTCATGCTCCAACACCAGTTTATCATTTGCGGGACCATCCATTTGACACCTGATGACCTTTGCTCCACAACCAATAACACTCGGTGGGTGGTTGCCCCTTGACCGTCCGAAGACCAAGTTTTCATGAACGTTGACTCTCGGTCCCGAGAAACCAACATTTCATCTCCTTTGACCTTGATGACGCCTAATGACCTTGTTGTGACCTTTAAAATTTTCGACCATCAACAATCACCCACCCCCCCCCAATTTCGATGTCCATACACCAATTTTACCCCCATTTGCGACCTCCTTGACCTTGAATGATCCCTGATGACCTTTGATCCACAACCAATACACAATTGGTCTTCGGACGGTCCCAGGGGCACCCAACTAACCAGCTTTATATGGACACGAGCGAACCCTCGGTCTCCTCTGAAAAACACTGTTTACCCCCATGAAATTCTTTGACCTTGAATGATCCCCGCTGACCTTTGATCCACTAACCATCGAGTTGATCTAAGCCCGGCCTAAGCTAACACTACCCACTTTAGTTTTCGTGATTGTATGATCCTTGGCCCCCTCCAGACAGATACACGTGGGCTATCTCCCCCTTCTCTTCTCGTGTAATTAAACTTAAACTTAACGTGGTTGATTAAACTTACAGGCCGACTCAGAATTTTCCTGAGGAGGGTGCTCTCATTTTTCAAAAAAAAATCGTGTTTGTTTTGCATGTACATAATGCTGTCCATATAATATCAAACTGTGCTGTAAATTGCATAAGCTTACATCGACATTCCACTTCATAATAGAAATCACAACTTTGTTATTTTTTTTATTTTTTTTATTTTTGTTATACACAGTATCTTATGGGACGTAATACTACACATAAATTGTTACTGCCTCAAAACGAAAAATCTGATTCATCTCAAATTTCGGAATGTGCATTTTAGGGTACTATCTTCAGTTTCTAGTTACTATTTTCATTATTACACAAAAAAAAAATTTCGAAATCTCTGAGTCAACTTTAAAGTAACCTCATGAATAAATTGTTTTAAATAATTTTTTGTTTAATATGGAAAATCCAGGGATTCTTATTAAGAAATCTTAATTATGATGCTTTTATTGACCTGACTGCCCTTCTGTTAATGACATCACATCCATAAAACATAACGGTGCAAAGTTTATCGTGGCCCCCAGTCCGGGCCCCCAGTAGTGATTCCCTAACTCTGTTTTACTGTTTCGGGTTGGTCGGCTAAATGAGCAACCCCCGTGGGAATCTCCCAGCTTTTTGGCGCGATACGTCGTCGATAAAACAATTGTAAAATACACGTGCTTGTACTCGATCCTGTTTTTTTTTGTGTCTCCGCTCCGTACCCACTGTGTGTGGTGTACCCTGTTTGGAGAATCACACCATGAGCCAAAAGACATTCACATTCTTGTGTTGTTTTCTAGTCGGACATTCAAATCGTCGTATTTATATCATATGCGGTGCAGCCGCATGACATACTGTCTTCCTCGATTTCTTTCTTCTTTCTTTCTTTCTTTGTACTTGCTTTCAAATGCTACTAGTGCCAACGGCTGGGCCGATATTTACCAAAATTGGTCATAAGAAACACTGACCAAGTTACTCCAGGGGTGTAAATATTTATGACGCTTGTGAACCTCTCGTATGGGTCCAATATAGGTCACAAACTAAAAAAAAAATCTTTTGAGTTCCTACTTCTTCTCAGATTAGGTCGCTACGTACGAATTTCCAACATTAGCATCGTCTTGTCGTGTAATAACGAGCTTGTAACAGAAGTTAATATCGAACTCATTCATTCAAATGGCTGCATTAATCTACTTAATATGGCAAAATTGCTATATCTCAAAATCGATACAACCTGGATGGGTGATGTCTGTTCAAAAGTTGCTGGATAATGTCG